>PVKS010004266.1:13698-95119 GCA_004027875.1 Aplodontia rufa | reverse complement strand
GGAAAGAGGGGGGAACCATCCCAGAAGCCGATGTCATTCCTCCACAAACTATCCATTCAATGCATGAGCTCTTCTAGGGGAAAATGCAAAAGGTAAAATTCAAGGTGGATATCCATGATCTGGTTTTTCCCCTCAACAACAAAGTTTATATCCACTGATTGATAATGTTTTGATGTTTCTCCCTCAACTGTATTTCTATATTCTAATAAAAAAAAAAAGAATAAACTTAGGGCTGGAGCAGTGGCTCAGCGGTTGGAGTACTTGCTTGGCACGCATGAGGACCTGGGTTCGCACATACACAACTAAATGTTGGGGAAACAAAGGCCAGATGAAAAAATAAATAAAAATTGATTCTCTCTCTCTCACTATCCCCCTCTCTCTTTACAAATAATATAATAATAATAATGTTATCAGGCAAAATGTAAAAGGTATTGATTGCCATTTACCACACACACACACATACACACTATACACACACACAGCCTAATCTCTAATCTCTACACCATCTGTAATAAAACTCTGAGTACTTACAAGATTAAATCTAAGCAGAAAAATTAGAAATAAAATCAGAATTAATTAAAAGCAGGAAAGTATTGCAAGGTATTTGACTGCTATGTTAAGAACTTTCTTTGCACTGAGTTTCTTGGCAGCTCAGGTAAAACAGCTGTGGAAGAGTAGAATAGACTATAAAAGTTAAATGAGGGAGGAAGCAATGGTTATCTACTATTGGTTGGCCTACTTACAGGTTAAAGATGTGCAACATCTTTAGATAGGTCAAAAACCTGTAGAGTAGTAATCCTCAGGGGAAAAGATGATGATCAAGGTTTTCATCATTAAAAAAATCATGGATACCAGGCATATATAAATATATGGCTTGCACCTACAGTCTCAGCACTCAGAGGCTAAGGTAGGCTCACTTGAGCCCATGAGTTTGAGACCTGACTGGGCAACATAGTAAGACATTATCTCAAAGAAAGAAAAGTATCATGAAATATTTTGTACTTGTGGATGCTAAATATGTCCCAAATCTTAGATATCTTTCTGAAACAATACCACTGAATTTTTCTCATATGAAAAAAAAAAAAGGAAAAATTTTCAGAAGTTAAAATAAGGGAGGCTGGAGTGGTGGCTCAGCAGTTACGGCACTTGCCTGGGATGTGTAAGTACACAGGTTCAAATCCCAGCACCCACGTACACAACTAAGTGTCAGAGCAATGAAAACCATGTGAAAAAACTCAATAAAAATTGATTTTTCTCTGTCTCTCTCTGTCCTTCTCTTAAAAAAAAAAAAAAGTTAAAATAAGGGGTTAGAGCAGTGGCTCAGCAGTTACAGTGCTTGCCTGGCATGCCCAAGGTCATGGGTTCAAACCCCAGCACCAAGTACACAACTAAGTGTTGGAGCAACAAAAATCAGATGACAAACTAAATAAAATTGATTTTCTCTTTCTCTCTACTGTACCTGTCAAAAAAAAAGGTTAAAAAAGATCAGAATTATCTACTTTGGCTATGTTTTATAAACATGAATAAAAATGTGAGTGAAAAAGAACACAATAAATCTGTGAAATGTAAAGAGCACAGAGAACATCTGTACAGGCCACTTGATTCTTCAACGTCTCCATTATAAGAATTCTTGCAAATAAAGTCTGTCATACACTCAGTGTTCTTTCTGTCTGGCAATGTCCTGCAGTAATTTCCTTGGATTTTTTTTCTTTCCACATTTTTTTTTATTGCTCCATTACAGCTGCACATAATGATGGGATCTGTTGCTACGTATTCATCCAAGTATACAATATAACAATGTAATTTGGCAAATACCACTCCCCAGCACTTCCCCTCCTCCCACCGTCGGACCCTTTCCTCTGCTGATTTTTTGATTTTCATGACCTCTCCACCTTCCCCCCACCTTTCTTTTCCTTTTTTCTCTCTAGCTTCCATAGCAAGAAAACATATGACCTTACGAGTTTGGCTTATGTCTTAACATAATGGTCTCTAGTACCATTCATTCATTTTCCTATAAATGACAATTTCATTCTTCTTTATGGCTGAATTAAATTCCATTGTGTACATATACCATATTTTAAAAACCTAGGCTGGTTCCATAGTTTAGCTATTGTGAACTGTGCTGCTATAAACAGGGCATGCATGTATAGTATGATGCCTTTAATGTTTTAGGATAAATACTGAGAAGTGGTTTAGCTAGGTCATATGGTGGTTCCATGCCTAATCTTTTGAGGAACCTCCATACCGATTTCCATAGTGGTTGCACTAATTTATAATACCACCAACAGTATAAAAGTGTTCCCTTTTCTCATCCTCTCTAGGATTTATTATTTGTATCCTTGATGATTGTCCTTGGTTGTTTTCATTGAACTGATGTGGATTATCCATTTGCCACTCTCAAGGTGGAAAATTCCATTCTGATTGATATGCTTCCTCACCTGTAATTCTCCCTGTGCTATTAACTATATTATCTACCAGAATTTTACTTAAAGGTTTAAAAATAAAAACATCTCTGGAAACATACAAGTTCTCAGGAAAAATCCAGAACACCTTAAGGTACAACATCATGCAGCAACTAGAACTGTGGATACTAACAAAGTACTTGCTTCGCATCATGGCCTGCGTTCCACAGCAGTCAGAAAGCAGTGAGAAGGCAATATGCATCCAGTAGAAACTGCACTTTGGATTCCCTTTTCCTGGGATAGAGATACATGGTATGATACCCTCTCACAATGCTGGGCAGCAGCTGCAGTGAGTCACAGCTCAGTCAGGTGATCACAAGGGTAAACACCCAATACTCTAAAGTGTACTGTGCTGCTAACCCATGATGTTCATTTGATAGGCTAGGTATATTAAATGCCTTTATGACAGTGATACTTTTGTCTTAGAATGACTTTGTTGGGACTATTATCCTGTCATAAGCTGCAGACACCTGTACTTGCTCAGTCACCCTATATTTAATTATCACGAGACAAAGTTTTGAGGGGTAGATTTTGTTTTTGTACAGGAGATTGAACTCAGGGGTGCTTTATATCTCCAGTCCCCTTCTATTTATTCATTTTTTATTTTGAGATAGGGCCTCACTAAGTTGCTGAGACTGGCCTTGAATTTGCAATCCTCCTACCTCAGCCTCCCAAGTTGCTGGGATTATAGGTGTGGGCCACTGCACCTAAGTTTGTTGGGGCAGTTTTAACAAAGTCTTGAACTGATGACATGTATCTATTTCAAACAGATATTAATTTCTCCAAAATGTGTAAATGAATTATGAGTAAATAGGGGAAGAGCATTTAAGATCTTATTAATTCCATATAAATCAAGAAAAAAACCAAATCCTACATATAAACTTATAAGCACATTTTGATCTCCCAAAGTATTTACCATGGAGCAATTCAGACCACCAAAGCATCATTTTAAACAATTTCAAATGTAGTAAGTGGTTAAGAAAACTTGTCTACAGCTTTATAGTATATAAACACAAGAGTGTTATATAACAACCTGCAATATCAATTTGTATTCATCTCTTTAATAACACCACCACAGCTAAATATTTATTAAAAATAGACTTCTAGAAAATATTACCGAATCCCAAATAAAAAAGCTCTGCATAAACATTATGAAACGTACAAAAGAAACTATAAAGGAATTATCTAAAAAAAATACAGGTTTGCCCTGCTTTTGCAAAATACATAATTCATGCCAGGCAAGTGTTGTAATCACTGAGCCACCACTCCAGTCCCATACGTAAGTAATTTAAAATTGACTGGAAGGTGGTTTTCAAAATGCATCTTAATTGTTTATTTTTTCATATAGTATTTTTATATAATTTTTTATTTGCTGGACATAGTCTTACATATTGGAGGGAATTGTTACATATCATGCTTACATGGATATTGACGTAGTTAGACAGTAATTGTTATTTTATTATGACTTATAATATGATTCCACTAATGAACTCTCACCACTGTCAAAAATCCTTGCAAGATATCAAGTAGAGTGGGAATCAGACAACTCTAGGGAAGTGAGGTATTTCATCTTTGGAGAATTATTAATTTTTTTTTTAAAGAGAGAGGGACATTGAGAGACAGAGATAGAGAGGATCAGTTTTATTCTGCTTTTCAAGTGGCTTTCATTGCTCTGACACTTAGCTGTGTACATGGGGCTGGGGTTTGAACCTGCGTCCTCACACATGCTAGACAAGTGCCATAACCGCTGAGCCACTGCTCCACCCCATCTTTGGAGAATTAACATACCCTTTATTTACAACTTCCCAAAGTCCTGATAGGCCTTTCCTAAATTCTTAAAGATCCCCCACCCCAACACCCAACTTGAAGATGTGTCTGGCTTACACTTTTAAGAAATACTGTTTTAGCTAGGCTCAGGGGCGCATGCCTGTAATCCCAGTAACTTAAGAGGCTGAGGCAGGAGGTAAGTTCAAAGTCAACCTCGGCAACTCAGCGAGGCCCTAAGGAACTTAGCAAAACCCTTTATAAGGGCTTCGGATATGGCTCAGTGGTAAAGCACTCCTGTGTTCAATCCCTGGTACTAAATAAATAAATATTTAAAAAAGAAAAAAAATACTGCTCTAGAGTACTATTTTTCAAAGTGTGGGTTGTAACCAGTTGGTGGGTAGTAAGATAACTTTAGTGGATTATATCTAGAGCTTAGAGCGTATTAAAAAAAAAGTGTATGCAGGGTATCAGTTCATTTGAACTGTAAAAGGATATGTAGTTGTGAAGTAAGATATATTTCATGTACTCTGTAGTTAAAAAAAAGTTTCAAAGTCACTGCTCTACAATATGTAAAATAAAGATCAAAGCCTAGGGTTACTGTGCAGTGGTAGAGCCTTTGCCTAGCATGTAGGAGAACCTGGGTTTGATCCCCAGCACCACAAAAATAAATAAATAAAATTTAAAACTAAAATATCTCATCCTATATAACATGCCTAAGACCATAAAGTAATTTGTAATAAAGCTAGGATTCAAACCACCTAGAATGCAAGGAGAATCAGAGCACCAGCTTTGAAATAAATATCATGTTATTTAAGTGGGTAAGGATATTTTAAATCCTTACCCACTTAAAGATATCCACATGCACACTAGTTAAAAGTGGTCATTTTGGGAACCTGGAGCAGTGACTTAAGAGTTCGGAGTGCTTGCCTGGCATGCACAACGACCTGGGTTCAAACCCAAGCTCCATCCACAACTAAGTGGGGGAGAAACAAAGGTCAGATAAAAAAAATAAATAAAATTGATTCTCCTTAAAAAAAAAAAGTGGCGATTTTGTTTACCTCTTACTCCTCCCTCTAAAATGTCAGCAGGTAAGAAGAAGAAGAAGAAGAGAACCTGCAATAACAATAGAAAATGCCTTAGGCAAAATAAAAGACCTCGACAATTTTTTGGAAAACTCAAAGTAAGAAACTGACAAAGGAAGACAAAGGAAGTCACATGGTAGAATAAATAGGGAACTATAAATGAGGGTCCTATAGAACTCCAGAGTAGTTCAAGACTAAGAAATATCTAATGAAATAGAGAAAGGGACTGAGACATGAGCTGAAATAGAATTAAATGTGACTCAGTGGTAATAATATGTTCTTAGCACACACAAGGCTGTGTGGGTTTGATCCCTAGTGCCACAAAATTTAAGAAATATTAGAAACAGACCCTACTCCAAAAGGAGCTGTGCATTCACACACCAGCAGCTCCCTTACCCCACCAAAATTAAAAGGTTCTTTTCCAAAGAAATTGAACAGTCCCGGAGATGCATGCATTCTAGCTTTTAACTAGCTCCATGCTCAATTACGGTAAATAAAACCAGAGTCAATAACTGCATCCAACTCCTAAAAAAATTTTTTTCACTCAATGCATTAAGTGGAAAATAAAGACTCAACAGACACTTAAAGGAAGCCTACAACAAGAAAACCAAATAAACATAAAAAATGACCCAGACAAAAGAATAATCCAGCATGTCACTGAAAAGTCAGAGGTCCAGGAGAAAAGGCGAATGCTTTCACATTTAAAGGGGAAAAAAAAAAGTCATCCACAAAAGGAGATACCAACCCAATTTCTTATCAGAAACAGTCATGCCAGAAGGACAAGGAGGAACTGCTGCACAGCCTGGCTGATGACCCTGACTCATGTGATAGTTGCAAACCTTGAAAGAATTTTTTTAAAGTAAATTAGCATCTTTAGGGGCTGGAGCGGTGGCTCAGTGGTTAGGGCGCTTGCCTGGCATGCGCAAAGATGTGGTTCAAACCCCAGCACTATGAACACAACGTAGTGTCAGAGCAACAAAAGCCATATGAAAAACTAAATAAAACATTCTCTCTTTCACTTTCCCTCTCTCTTTAAAAAGAAAGAAAAAATAGAATCCTTCGGAAAGAATCCTTCTGAAGATCTTACAAAGAAGTTTTACATTGTATTCTTTGATATTATTTTATGAGTCTTACTTAGGAAGACTGAACCAATTAAGAGGTCTTTAAGACAAATTTGGCTTTTCCCCATACTGAATGTTATAGAGATGTTATGGAAAATGAAAATTCTCACTCATGTTATGGAAAACCACTTGTTAATTCATCTTCAATAGAAAATAAGGCCAGTTTCCCAAGAAGCCAGGTGTTCATGATGAATTTTCAACATCTGAGTCTATTCCTCTAACTCACAGACTCATATATTTTTAATCACATATGAACATAAATTAGCCAAGCTCTAAGATAATAATAAATGCCAACTTATTGATTTAGGATGAGAAATTATTCCCCATGTATTATATTAGAATATTCTGTGTTCTTGTAGGTAGACCTACAGGAGAAACCAAATCATAATCAGAATAATGCCCGGTGTATTCATTTTATATTACTGAGTAACAAATTATCCCCCTAAAATTCAGTGGTTTAAAATAACAATTATTATCTTTCTTAGTTTCTTTGGGTTAAGGATTCAGACAGGAGATAGCAAGGACAGTTTATTTCTACTCCATAATGTCTAAGACTCTAAAAACTATAAAGTTAGGGGTTGGAAGTTTATAAAGCTTAAATTACTCATATGTCTGGCAGTTGATTCTGGCTTTTGGCTCAAAAATTGTACCAAAACCCCGACATATAACGTCTTCATGTGGTCTAAGCTTCCTCATAATATGATGACTAGGTTTGAAGGGCAAAGAATCTTAGAGGTCTAATGAAAGACACAGAAGAATTTTATAAGCAAGATATGCAATTTGGATCAAATTATCAACATGATGTTTTGATGGAACCAGAATTGTTCTTAAAAATGCATCCCAGTGGCTTGGGAGGCTGAGGCAGGAGGATTGCAAGTTTAAAGCCAGTCTCAGAAACTTAGCAAGGCCCTAAAAGCAACTTAGGGAGACCCTGTCTCAAAAACAACAAACAAACAAAAAAACAGGATGTGGCTCAGTGATTAAGTGCCCCTGGGTTTAATCCCTGGTATGAAATAAATAAATAAGAGCCAAGAATAGCCTAGATAATAAGAAGAGGACAAAAAAGAAAGTCATTTGTTCATATTAAGTAATTAAAACGTCATGGTGCTGTGAAGGAATAGACAAAAAGACCACTGGAGCAGGGGAGGTGGAATAAGGCACTTAGAAACATGTCAGTGTACATATCTGGAAGGTTATTATACAACATACTGGGTATAGTCGGTATTTTTTTTTTCAAAGCAATAGGGATTTTTTTTTTTTTTTTTTGGTGCTGCAGATTGAACCCTGGGACACCCTACCACTGACTTACATCCCCAGTCTTTCTTTCTTATCTATTTATTTAATTGGTGCATTATAGTTACACATGAAAGTGAACTTCATTGAGATATGTTCATATATGCCCATGAAAGTTTTTAGTTTTTATTTTGAGACAAGGTCTTGCTAAGTTGCTGAGGCTGCCTTCAGATTTGTGATCCTCCAGACTCAACCACCCAAATTGCTGGAATTATAGGTGAGCACCATCACATCCAGCAATCAGTTGGGAATTTTAAAAACTCAATGACTTAACATGGCCACTCATAGGAAACAAACAATTAGAACCATCTCTCATATACAAAAATTAATTCCAAGAGAACTAAAAAACTAAATGTGAACAGGAAAACTGTAAATAATTTAGTTTTATAACCAACAAAGGACTAGTATCCAGAATGTACAAAAGAGCACCTACAAATCAAGAAAAAAAGGGCAAATAAAATCTATAAATAAAAAGGCCACATAACATAAATGACCAATAAGCATATGAAAACATTCACACATAGTGCTAAGCAGAAAAATGTAAATCTGTATAAACTGTAATACAAATTTAAGTATAAAATGTCATCATTTTATATCCACTGGGTAAGGAAGACAAAAAGTTTGGGCAAGACTTGCAGCAGACTAGGCCTACCACTGTTAGCTACTAAATGCTACATAAAATATGTGAACCAACTATTTTCATCTGCTGGGAAACAGGCAATCCAGGACCTTGATCCCTGAGAGAAGGGAAACAGAGTGAGCCTCACAATCACATCAGCCATCTGGTGGCACTTTCCAGAGAGAAGTACTGGGAAGAGAAGCCCCAGAAGAGCAAGCAGGTGTACTGAGATAAACAGAGATGAGAGATCAAATCTACTAAGGCAGATGGAATTTGCACAGAAAAGCACAAAAGTGAACAGAACTGTACGGAATAGGAACTGTTTGTCCATAATGAAATGGTATGATTTTTTTATTTTACGATACTTATAGAGTGAGTAATTTTTAAATATATTACCAGCTTTGCACTCCTGGTTTAAATTCCACATGATCATGACATATCATCCTATTTTAAATTTTAAAATTAAATCTGTTAATATTTTGCATAAGATTTTAAATCTATGTTCATGATATACACTGCTCTGTAATTTTCTGGTAATGTTATTGTCAGGGGTTTTTTGTAAGGATTCAGTCATAGAGACATAACTATTCGGATTTTTGTTTCTTCTTGTGTCAGTTCTAAAAAGTGGTTTATTTCAAGGAATATTCCCCCACAATTACAAATTTATTTACAAGATTATGTACCTGAAAGCTATGAAGTCCTAGATAAGGGTAAGGTACTAATTATTAGTATAAAACAAATTAAAATTATAGTCCAGAGCTGAAGTGGTGGCTCAGAGGTTATGGCGCTTGCCTGGCAACCATAAGGACGCAGGTTTGAATCCAGCACCATGTACACAATGAAGTGTTGGAGCAGTGAAAGTCTCATGAAAAACTAAATAAAATTGATTCTTTCTCTCTCACTTTCCCTCTCATTAAGATATATATATATATATATATATATATATATATATATATACCAGAAAGAGATAAAGCTCCGGCAGGACAAGGAAAGGAGCTCCACAGACCTGCTCTCTATGGAAACTAATGAAGGTTATGTTCAGAACCACCATTTAAAGCCTCCGGAAATGGTCCCAAGGGCAAACAGCAAATGAGGAAAACTTCTATCCAAGAGTGTCTACAAAAATGAAGCAAGAACAGTGAAAATCTGTGGTATGTGAACCAAGACAGCTTCTCCCCCTTGGCTCAGCTAAGTAGGAACTCCACTCCAAAGAAGTGTAACCAAGGACTTGGGGATCCCTCTACCTCCAGCTCCCTGCCAGCTTTCTTAAAGTAAGGAGCAGGACACTGGCTTTCTTTCTTTCTTTAAAGAGAGAAGGACAGTGAGAGAGAGAGAGAGAATCAATTTTTATTGAGTTTTTCAAATACTTTCATTGCTCCGACACTTAGTTGTGTACGTGGGTTGCTTGGGTTTGAACCCGTGTACTTGCGCATGCCGGGCAAGCGCCACGGCTCCAGCCCCAGGACACTGGCTTTCTTGCCCTACCCACAACTACCTGATGCTGACGCCAAGTTCTAGGCAAGTGTGGTAGAGAAGTGAAGGCTCCCGTGTGGGACAACTTGTACCCAACCTCTACTTGTGGGACAGACTTCATCTTCTGGCAGCACCACTGAAAATATTGGGGCCTCAATCACTTTAGCACTGGCCCTTCTGGGCAAGGCAAAAAGACCTCAGGCTACTGTGAACCCACAACATCGCCCCAACATAAACAGCTTCTCACTTTTTCCCAGAGGAATCAACTTCATTTCCAACAGAGCCCCCAAACAGTTCAAGCCTAAGAGTGTTCCCAAAAACAGGGGAGGATATGTTGAAAGGCACAAGGGAGATTTCCAGATTCAATCAGGATACAGACTAAACTACAGGTCAACTTGTTTGCATGTGAGATCCAGGAAAAGACACCTTCGAAGACCCCTCCTGGTGTCAGAACAAGTATCATACACCAATCTTAGGAACTATCCCTTCAAATCCTGAATTCGACTGGATTAATCTGTAGTATAATTTGTATCCCAGAGCACTGTTGAAAACAACTGACAGTCAGCTGGAAAACAGTGAAATTTAACAGTGGGGAGCAGAGTCAGAAAGACAAAGAAAACACTGCCCAAACCCACCATCCCGGGTGACAATGGGCATAACCAACCTCAGGGACGCGACACAGCAGTGGGGGAAAATTCACCCAGTTGTTAACTAAACAATTAACAACAATAAGCCCTGAGGACGAGGACTGAGATTGGTACCCTGCATTGCTACAATATATTGTTTTAAATGTCCAGTTGACAAGACACACAAACAAAACAGGTAAAGTATGGCCTGTACTCTGGGGGGTGGGGAGGGAGAGGCAACAGAAACTGCCTGTGAGTGATTGGGTATTGGATTTAACAGAATATGATTTCGAAGAACAAAAGCAACCAAGATTAAAGAAGTAAAGAAAGGTATGATGACAATGTCAGATCAAACAGAGGGAGGATATCAATACAGAGTTTATAAAAGAACTGAACAGAAATTCTAGAGTTGAAAAGTATAATAACAAAATGAGAAAAATTAACTTAAAGAACTCATTAAAAGATGTGAACTGACATTAGCAAGATTTAGGGAACTGGAAGACATATTAATAAAGATTGTGCAATTTGAAAAATGAAAAGTAAAAAGGATGTAAAATGGACTAAGCAACTTAGCGAGACCCTATCTCGAAAACAAACAAATGAACAACAACAATAAAATAGGCTGGTGATATTGCTCAGTGATTAAGTATCCTGGGTTCAATCCCTAGTACTAAAAAAAGGAAAAGAAAAATGGACAGAGATACAGACACCCGGGGAACACCATCAAGCGTACCAACGTATGCATAATGGGAGTAACAGAAGGACAAAAGAGGGAGAAGCAGCAGAAAAAATATTTAAAGAAACAATGACTGAGAACTTCCCAAATGTACAGATACCTCTAACCTAACATATCCAAGAAGCTCAACAAACTCCAAGAAGGATAAACTCAAGGAGATCCATAGACTCATCGTAGTAAAAATACTAAGTCAAACACAAGAAGAACATCTTAAAAGCACCAAGAGAAAAACTATTAGTCATTTACAAGGGCTAAGATTAACAGGTGACTTCTCAGCAAACACAACAGAATCCAGAACACAGAATAACATTTTCAAAGTGCTCAAAGAAACAATGAGCCAACCAGAAGTACTACAGCCAACAAAACTATCTTTAAAAATGAGGTATAAAGATGTTACCAGATTTTTTTTTAAAAAAATGTATTCCTACTAGCTTGCCTTACAAGAAATACTAAAGGAATTCCTTCAAGCTGAAAGCAAGTGACCAACAGATGATAACCTGAATCTAGACCAAAAACAAAGATTACAGGTAAAGGTAATAATGTAATTCATACAAGACATTACAAATGTATTTTTTTCTTAACTGATTTTAAAAACCATATAAAACAGTACAGATATAGTGTATTCTTGGGTTACTAACATATAGAAATATATTTTGCTAATAGCATAAAGAAGGTACCAGAGTATAAATAACTACTGATGGAAAAGTAGTAATTACAACAATGTATTACCGGGATTGTAAAATGAATAGATACAATTATGATGATAATAACACAAAAAGGAAACACATGGGGCGGGGAGCGGTGGCTCAGTGGTTGTAGCACTTGCCTGGCATGCACAAGGACCTGGGTTCAAATCCCAGCACCACATATACAAATAAGTGTCAGAGAAACTAACGCCAGATGAAAAAATAAAATTGATTCTCTCTTTCCCCTCTCTCACTCACTCTATCCCTCTCTCTTAGAAAAGAAGAAGGGAACACATGTAGATCTTACTGGAATGAAGCTAGGATAAATCTGAAGCTGATTCTAATAAGAGACGTGATAAACCCAAGAACTTCTTCTAAAAAAAATGCTCAGAAAAGGCTAACTTAATTCAAAAGAAAGTAGTAAAGGAAGAATACAGAACAAAAAGATACATAGTACATAGAAAACAGTAATACACATAAATCCAACAATATCAATTAAATTATATTAGTTCACATTAAATGTGAATGGATTAAGCCAATCAAAGAGACTGACTGGCTATTTTTTTGGGGGGAGATCTAACTATATGCTATCTCCAGAAAATACAATTTATCTTTAAAGATACAAAGAAATTTAAAGCAAAAGGATAGAAAATGACATATCATGCAAACACAGAAAAAGCTGAAGTGGCTATACTAGTATTAGACAAAACAGACTTACATTCTCCAAGATAGACCACACGCCAGGTCATAAAACCTCAAAAAGTTATAAGAATAGAACTAACACTACATATGTTCTCTGATGCAAAAGGAATGAAATTAGAAATCGATTACAAAAAAGGGAAGAAGAGTGGAATGAAACACATTTGACCGAATTTCCATATGTATATACATGAATACAGCACAGTGAATCCCAACATCAAGTATATCCACAAGATATTCATTAAGATAACAACAAACCTAGAAATAAATTGCAGAAAGATAAGTAGAGGAGAGGTGGAGAGGGTAAATGCTGGGGACTGAATTAGAGCAAATTATATTCATGATTTTGTGATTATGTCAAAATGTATCCTAATGTTATATATAAATAAAAAGAATCAACAAAAAAATTGGGGAAACTCACCAATATGTAGAAATTAAACATACTGCTAAATAACTAGTGAGTCAAAGAAGAAAACGAAAGGAAAAATCAGAAATACTTTGAGATAAATTAGCAGACATGTATGGAATAAGAGGGGAAGGTATACACAAATACCTAAATAAGAACAAAGATCTCAAATCAATAACCTAACCTTTGCAACCACAAGTGACCCAGAGCAACCAAAACAATCTTGAAAAAGAAAAACAGTCACGTATGGTTGCACACACCTGGAACCCCAGTGACCCATGAGGCTGAGGCAGGAGGAGCACAAGTTCAAGGACAGCCTCAGCAACTTAGTGAGGTTCTAAGCAACGTAGTGAGACCCTGTCTCAATGAAATAAAATAAAAAGGACTGGGGATGTGGCTCAGTGGCTAAGCACCCCTGTGTTCAAAGGAAAAAGAAAAACAGAGTAGGAAGATTCATACATCCCTATTTCATAATTTATACTATTAAAACAATAGTAATCAAGATAGTGTGATACTGACACAAGAGTGGACATTCAAGTCAATGAAACGAACCAGGAATACAGAAACAACCATGTGCTGGCTGACTTTCAATAAGGTTGCAAGTACCATTTAATAGGGAAAGAACTGTGTTCAACTAATGATGCTGGGACAACTGGATAGCCACATGCAGAAGAGTAAATCTGAACCTCACAGCACACACTACACAAAATTTAATCAGAAAGACCGAAGATCTAAACACAAGGGTTAAATTCTTAAGACAAAAAATATAATCTTCAAGACCTTAGATTTTGGAAAGGATTCTTAAATGTGACACCAAAAGCATGAGCAAAGGAAAAAAAAAAGACAATTTACACTTAATCAAAATTAAAAACTTCTGGGTGTGGATGTGGTTTAGTGGCAGAGTGCTTGCTTGCCTACCATGTATGAGACCCTGGGTTTAAACCTCAGCATAAAAACAAAAGAAAGAAATGAAATGAAACGTTTGTGTTTCAATGGAGAATATCAAGAAAGTGAAAAGCCAAAGGGATTTGTACCAAGAATATATAAAGAGGGGCTGGAGCGGTGGCTCGGAGGTTACAGCACTTGCCTGGCATGTGCGAGTACACAGGTTCAAACCCCAGCACCACGTACACAACTAAGAGTCAGAGCAACGAAAGCCATGTGAAAAACTAAATAAGAATTCTCTCGCTCCCTCTCACTGCCCTTCTCTCTTTAAAAAAAAAAAAAAAAATATATATATATATATATATGTATATGTATATATATCTGTTAAGAATTGTTATAATGCAATGTTAAAAAAACAATTAAAAAATGACTGGGCTGGGACTACAGCTCAGTGTGTAGAGTGCTTACCTAGAATGTGCAAGGCCCTGGTTTCAATCCCTATGACCATAAAAGGGGTGGGAGTAGGCAAAGGATCTGAAGAGGCATTTCTCCAGATAATACATACAAATGGCCAATAAACACATTAAGAGATGCTTGACATCATTAGTTACTAAGGAAATGCAAATCACAATCACAAGGAGACACTACTTTGTATCCATGAGGATGGCTGTAATCAAGAAGTCAAAAATAGAAGTATTGGAGGGTATGGTGCGATCAGAACCCTCATACCCTGCAGGTGGAAATATAAAGTGGTGCAGAAGTTCCTCAAGTAATTAAACCAGAATTATTGTGTGACCCAGAAATTCTACTTCTAGATATATGCCCAAGAGAAATAAAAACATTCACACAAAAAGTTGCCCACCAATGTTTATAGCAGTATTATTCATATTTAAAAAGGTAAAAAAGCTAATGTCTATAAAGTGATGAACAGATAAATAAAACATGGTACAGTCATACAATAGAATATTATGCAGTCACAAAAAGGAATTAAGTACTGACACTTGCTACGACATGGATGAACCCTGAAAGCATACTAATTAGGTGAAAGAGGCCAACCACAAGACCACACTCTATATGATTCCATTCAAATGAAATGTCCAGAACAGGGAAATCTAGAGAGAGAGAAAGTAGATTAGTGCTACTCGGGGCTGGGGGAATGGGATCCTATGGGATAAATGGTGATAGTTAAAAGGTAAGGGATTTTCTTTTTGAAGTGACGAAAATATTCTAAAACTGACTGTTGTAAGGTTGCACTTACCTGCAAATATACTAAAAGCCATGCGATTGTATGATTTAAATGGGTGGATTATATGTATGTGTCTTATGTCTCAATAAATTTGTTTTTAAAATGTAGTCCAGTCCTGGTCTCTAAAATATTTTCATATCAAAAACCCAAGACATTACTGAAATCCCATAAAAGTTTCAAGATCAATTGTGATAATGTCACTGAACAACAATCACGTAAACTTCAATCTACCATAAATGTTTACAAAATGCATGCTTAGAATCCCCTTGTAATGTCTTTATGCAGCCTAGAATTCCTAACACTAAATTAAACTGATAAATTTTGAAAAGATATGTAAATGAGGATCCAAAAATCATACACAGAAAGGAGGTAATAATATTCTTTTTCTTTCTTTTTTCTTTTTTAAAGAGAGAGGGACAGTATGAGAGAGAGAGAAACAACTTTATTCAGTTTTTCATCTGGTTTTCGTTGCTCTAACACTTAATTGTGTATGTGGTGCTGGGGTTTGAACCTACATCTTTGTGCATGCCAGGTAAGCACCATAACCGCTGAGCCACCACTCCAGCCCAATAATATTTTATTAATATGGCTATGTAGGGTTGATTTAAGAACAGTTCACTGAATTTTTAAAAATTTAATACAGTAAGATAATTTGGAGTTCCCCCCTATAATTTGGGTTTGCTGGTATTGCCTCAAAAAGCATCTTACCAGAAAATCTAATCTATATTCGTATATCTCAAGATTTCTAATATCAAGTAGAACAAAGAAAGTTGAGTATATTAACTACCATACAGCCTTCCTCTTCTTGCCTATCTTCATTAGAGTCTTTCATAAATTAAACTCTTAGGGATAATCAAATTATTTCAAGTTGTTCATGTTAATCCTCTGTATTTAAGGACAAATATTTGAAATAGCAGGCATCATCATTTGTAACAGAAATAATAATTATGCAGATATAATTTTACTTAAAGGAAAATGGTATCTTAACCCCAATTACTGCTGCTCATGTATTTGAAATTTAAAGTAAGATCTCATATAGGATCCACACTACAAATTATAGAACAAGTTCTGTATCATAGCAACGAAGCAATACCACTACAGAGACTCGCTGAGGATGCAATCCAAAATTCTAATTTAAGAAACTGGCACAGAATATAGGACATGTAGCTTTTTTTGGCAACACCCCTAGAACATTAATAACTAAGTCTAAAATCAGCTTTTATTTGAAACTTCAAAGATCAAGCTATTATAAAGTAATAATGGAAATGTTTATTAACAAATGACTCACAGCACTGTGACTAAATATGACTTAAAGTGAATGTGATTTCATTAAAATTAAAAATGGTGAGAAAATTGTAGATATCATTTTAGAAAATCACCCTCTCTTTTTAAAATAATAAGTAAAACCTGCTACTCATTAAATATGCTTTCACAAGTATTGTTGTTTCTTATTTGAAATTTTCAAGAACAAGAAATATTAAACAGATCTCTACAGATGGAATGGAGGGCTATAGCTACTTTGTTTTGATGGCAGCGATGAGGTTGTCTTGCAGCTATGCCTATCTGCAACTCCTGAGAAACACCTGCTACTGTGTTACGGAGAAGTATCTTTCTAATAAGGTATTCAAGTCTCTACAGCAGTACCTAAGCTCTACAGACGCCTGCTTCCCTCCACCATCACCACAGATGAGCCTCAGGCAGGGGCTGAGAGAAGAAATCGAAGAACCTTGAATTTACGTACAAAATATTGTATGTATTTTCTGAGAACATAGTGCATTCTTTTAATGGGATTTTCCAAGAGAACTACACATAACTCAAGATTAATTACTAGGATTGTTAGGAATTGTTACTTCTCCTTTTAATGTAAGGGATGTATAACTAAGATTTCAAATGAGTTTATTCAGTACTTCTACAAATAAAAACTTTATTCAGAAACAATTTTAAATTGATTTTTTCTTTTAAAAACGATTCTATTTGGGGTGAAGCAGTGGCTCAGAGGTTAAGGCGCTTGCCTGGCATGTATATGTACGCAGGTTCGAACCCCAGCACCACATATGCAATCTCTCTCCCTCTCTCACTGGCCCTCTCTCTTTAAAAAAAAAAAAATTCTATTTATAGTATTAAGTGAAAATAATGTGTTACAGAACAGTGCATTGTATGATTCCGCTAACAAGAAGTGCTCAAAAATTTGAGGAGTTTCCTTTACAAGGGAATTTTTATTTTCTACCTTTATAATATAATTTTTGAACTGTTTCTAAACAGCCTGTAAGTTTTTACAAAAATAAAAATTAAAAATAAAGAAATAGGATATTTAAGAATACACATTTCTCACTGCATATTCTTTACTTACTTTTTTTAGAAAGTCATGAAAACTGAAACTCACTATGACTCACAGCAAGTATTATATCCTAAAATAGTGTCATTACCATTCCATAGAAGCTATTTCTCTAGATCTTAAAAAAAATCAGTTCTCAAAATATGTGTAGATAGTCCAGGTGATCCTTATTAAAAATAGATATCAAAATAAAGAGAAGTACCAAGACCAGTTCCTGGATATCTGGTAGCTAGGTAGAACCTGGGCTACTTTTACCTTCCCTATATGAATAATCAAAATTTCCCATGAAAGAAATGTGAGTGTGGGAAATAAATGTACCTTAAAAGCATTTAATTGAAAAAAAAATAAAAGGTAACATTTGCTACTGCAGTTATACTCTGGATTGTCAGGCTGTTTCATTCACTGGAAACACAAAGACATCTAGAAAGCTTTTTTTTTTTTTTTAAAGAAAGAGGGGACAGTGAGAATCAATTTTTTTTTTTTAAAAGAGAGAGGGGCAGTGAGAGAGACAGAGAAACAACTTTATTTATTTATTCACATGGCCTTAGTTGCTCCAACACTTAGTTGTGTAACAACTGGGGTTTAGTGGTGCTGGGGTTTGAACCCAGGTCCACGTGCTTGCCAGGCAAGTGCCGAAACCACTGAGCCACGGCTCCAGCCCTCAATTTTTTATTTAGTTTTTTCACATGGCTTTCCCTTCTCCGAGACTTCATTTTGTACGTGGTGCTGGGGTTTGAACTCTTGTACTTGTACATGCCAAGCAAACACTGTAATCCCTGAGCCACTGCTCCAGCCCCCTGGAAAGCTTTTAAGAAGACATGTAATTGTCTAGTTTCATCTTGTCTAGAGAATTTAGTAGAAGAATAGTCAGTAAAGTGATAGCTGAATTAGCCCAACTGACTTTATATACAAGTCTCAGTTACCTTGCTCCAATTTATTTTCATTTCTCAAATTGGAACAAATGGATTAGAAATTCAGTGCTATGCTAATGTGGTCACTGCATAAGAAAACTTCAAAAATCTTATATAGAAGGGTTCTGAAATACATCAAGTATTTCAAAAAGAGGCGCAAAAATAAGCAGAGTCTAATCAGTTCTTGATCATCTACAATAATTTATCTAAGCCTCTAATTACAGATTACAACTGAGCGGTTACTGACTCTATAAATCTGGCTGTGACACAAATATGCTGCATGATTAATAATTCTAATTCACTTCATCTTGTTTCTCAGTACTCATTCATAAAACATGTTTTCAATTTTTTTCTTGAGAAAAAAACTTCAGGTTACTTAAGGGGGTTGGTGGACACAATGGTAAAAGGGAGCCCACAAAGAAGATCTGTGGAACTTTTTTATATATCAGAAGAACTTAATAAACAAAGATCTTCCGCTTTAAAGGTTCTTAGAAAAACCTATCTTTAGCCAGGTGTGGTGGCATACACCTATAATCCCAGCAGCTCGGGAGGCTGAAGCAGGAGAACTGCAAGTTCAAAGCCAGCCTCAGCAACTTAGTGAAGCCCTGAGCAACTGAGCAAGTCCCTGTCTCAAAATATAAAAAAATCTGGGGATGTGATTCAGTGGTTAAGCACCCCCGGGTTTAATCCCTGGTACAAAACAAACAAACAAAAACTATGGATCAGTAATGGCCCACTTTCCCATTACTTAAAGAAACAGTTAACTCTTTTTTTTTTTTTTAAAGAGAGGGAAGGACAATGAGAGACAGAATCAATTTTATTTAGTTTTTCATGGGGCCTCCATTGCTCTGATACTTCGTTGCGTATGTGGTACTGGTGTTAGAACCCACGTCCTCTCACATGCCAGGCAAATGCCTAACCGATGAGCCATAGCTCCAGCCCCAATTAACTCTCTTGATAAGGCTCTCAATTAAAAATATTTCTCTTTTGGTGCTCAATTTTGCTTTAGTACAGTCAGTACAATCTTCAGTCTAACACTATAGAATAGGAATTGATAATCAATTGAGAAGATCAAGCTATAAGTATCCCACAGAAATATATAACCTACCCAAGTTTTGATTTCTTCATCTACAAAATGTTAAGATGTCTGGCATTGTATACAAAAATTGCTGTTGTAAATATTAACAGAATTGTGAACTACTACATGATGCACAATGGTGTTTTTCTTTATATCAATTTAATAGTGTTGACTTCATTATTTCATTCAATAAATATTAAAACTGCACTGATCCCTAAATGCTCTGCAGGAAGATATGGGTATCAGGTCTCAAAGTCCTTAATTTACAGTTTAAAGGCAGAAAGCAGGCCATTAAGTAAATTTATTCATGTACTTCTTCCAATATATTGTGATCTCCTTCATGTACATACTAAGGACATCTTGCCATCAGGTGCACACAGAAGATATTCCATTGTAGGGAACAGTTATCCCACTTTGGCCAGAAGACCAAGTAGCCAGCAATCTAAAAGGTGTACAACTAATAAGCAAACTTGAAAGTCTTGGCAAGCCACTGAATGTTAAAAAGAAGAATGTAATTAATGTTTAGAAGTCACAGAAATGACCAAGTGAGCACTCTTTGATTCACATATCCAAAGGTCTACTTGGTATTTATAACTGGATTTCTAAAAGTCATCTCAAATATAAAGTTTTAAAAAGAAATCTGGATTTTCCCTCTATATCTGAATCCTTCTCATTGGTGGTATTCTCCTTCTCAGTGGTGGTACATACCTGTATTTACCCATGTGTAGAAGCTAAAACATACCTGGGAATCAATCATCCTCAAACCTACCTTTCCCTGTCCATCTGCCCCCACTCCAAACAGTTCATTCACAAGTCCTAAGACATATCTCAAATAAATCTCCATCTCCACTGCTCCTACCTTAGACCATGCCACACCATACCTTAACTAGCCTATTAAAATAATCTCCAAACTAAAAATCTTGTTCTGTTATAAACCATTCTCCTCTCAGCAGCTTCTCTCTCTATATATATATATATACATTTTAAATATATAAATATATATATAAATAAATATTTATTTTAAACTGTCAAACTTCCTGAAAGGGTTGTCCATACTTACTCAGCTTACACAATATCCACCTTACAGATACCTCATTTCAAATCTATCAGTCCTTGGAAATGCCTACCCAGTCACCAATGATGCCTGAAGACTTTCAAGTCCATGGAAACTCTGGTTCTTATTTGACTTGTCCCACTTCTTCAATGTTACTCCATCCATCCTCCAGTTTTCAAAAGACTTTTTCTTTTACTGCCTGGGTCCCACTTCCTCTTGTTTCTTGGCTGCTCCTTTTCCTTTGACCATCCTAAATGTTGGTAGTCCTTGGCCTCTTCTCATACTATATACATTTTCACTGGGCAGTCACTTCAACTTCCAACACTTCAAATGCTAACTATAAGTTAAAGACTCCAAAATTATTAACTCTATTGCAGATCTATGTAGCTCCAGACCCCAAATTATTTAACTTCCTACAAAGCAGCTTCACTTGGATTTTCCATAGGCACTTCAACCTGTGCTACAAAGAATCATTCCCTTTGCAATCTGACCTGCTTCCTTTTCCCCTTCAGTAAACTGCTGTAATACATGTAGTTGCCAAGTCAGAATGCTTCACTGTTGATCCTTCCCTCTCACCAAGTCCTGCCTGTGATTATACCCCATATCAACTTAGACAAGACCATCTTCATATCTTGTCTGCATTATCATGCCAGCATCCTCACACTACTACTGTCAGGTCTATACCTGACAGTATAAATACCCATGTCCATTCTTCAACATAGCATCAAGAATATGACCTAAACCCTAAATTGTTGCACAGTCTCTCCTCCAGCCAGACCCCTTTTATATTCTATATCATGGTCCCTATAAATGGCTGGCCATTCTCCATACATGCTAAGGCCACTGATGGGTCTGTTCATATTATTTTTTAGGTGGACCTTACACTCATGTATCTTGCCCTAACACTTTCTGGCCTTTCAGGTCTCAGTTTACCTTCTCCAGGAAGCTTGCTTTTCCTGATCTTTCCACTCCCATGCCCAAACTAGATTGGGTCTCTCACATACTCCCCTAACAACAATGATCACACTATTTTATCATTTATTACAACACTTATCATAGTAATTAAAAATGCCTGCTTACAAGTTTGTATTCCCCACCAACTGTAAGTTCCTAAATACAATATAATTTCAAAAGAAAAAACATTCATTGTTTTAACTACTTGACTCAGTAAAATTTTAATCTTTACAATGGTTCACCTACTTTTTAAGCACTATGGAAACAAAGGAGGAAAATATTTTAGTACTAGGTTTTGGAAAGCAAAGTGTGTGTCCAATTTTATCACAGACAAACTCTATTTCCTTTGGCCAATTAAAAAGAACATAGTTGGGGGTGGAGTGGTGGCTCAGTGGTTGCAGTACTTGCCCGGCATGCATGAGTACACAGGTTCAGGCCCCAGCACCCATGTTCACAGTTGGGTGTTGGAGCGACAGAAGCTAAGTGAAAAACTTAATGAAAATTGATTCTCTCTCTCTGTCCCCTTCTCTCTCTCTTTAAAATAAATAAATAAATAAATAAATAAAAAGAACGTAGTGGGCTGGAGTGGTGGCTCAGTGGTTACAGTGCTTGCCTGGCATGTGCAAAGATATGGGTTCAAATCCCAGCACCACATAAACAACAAAGTGTCGGAGCAACAAAAGCCACATGAAAAACTAAATAAAATTGTTTCTTTCTCTCACTGTCCCTCTCTTTCAAAAAAAAAAAAAGTGGTAGTGCGAGTTTTATTTTTTTAATCATATGTGTGTGTGTGTGTGTGTGTGTGTATGTGTATTTCTACAAATGTCGTCTTACTTATAACTTCAACAGATATTTACTATTAGGAAAGTCTGTCTGAAAAGTTATGTTTTGAAACCTACCTAATTTTGCTATTTAAAAATTCAGAGGTTACAGTAAAATGGGTCTCATCTTTTTCTCTTTTTTTTTTTTTTTAAAGAGAGGACAGAGAGACAGAAAGAATCAACTTTTATTGAGTTTTTCACGTGGCTTTCGTTGCTCCGACACTTAGTTGTGTACATGGGTGCTGGGGTTTGAACACATGTACTTGTACAAGATGGGGAAGTGCTGTAACCGCTGAGCCACCACTCACTCCAGCCCTGGGTCTCATCTTTTTCACATTTATCAATTTAGCGGTATAGTACTAACAATGAGTTCAAATAATCTCTGACTTCTGATAATAACTATAATTCTCGAACATTCTTTACTAATAACTATAAAGACAAAACTAAACAAAACAAAGTTTTTGAAGTTACATTTAAGATTTGATAATCCTAAATGAAAGTTCTAAGCCCAGTCATTAAAAAATTCTTGTTTCAGGCACTTAATCTCCTTAGCTATCATCTATATTGTTTATTCGTCAATTAAGCAAAACCTGAAAGAGTACATCAGAGCTAAAACCACCTGGACTTTTCTCCCTACTTATAAAAAAGCTTCTCTAATGAAATGACTAGAAAGCTAATTATTCGAAACAACAAGAATGAAATCAGTTCCCAAGGGAGGCTAAAGAGAATGACCTCTGAGATCCCAGGCAACACTGGAAGACAGGACTAGATACATCACAGGAAGGTTATAGAAGATGCAACTAACATTGTCATTCCAGTAGGAGGAGTGTGTTCCCAAGAAATCTCTTGCTTTCAGTATCTAAGTTAGAAACAGGTTCTTTGAATTTCATCATGTGAACCTATCATATTCAGCAAACTATAAAAAAAAAAAAAAAAATCCCAGGAGACTTCTTTAGGCAATCTGAATCAAATTACAGGATTTCTAAAATTCTTCATTACTCACTCAAAAAGCCCACATAAACAAATTCCTTGAGGGAAGAGTTCAAAAAGATATACATAAAAAATATTCTTGAAACTGCTTATTAGTCAATTATCCTGCTCAGACAAGTAGAGTCTACTTTGCATAAACCCAGTCTGCCATGTAAAACTCTAGCAGCAATTAGATTCCTTGTTACATAATAACACACTAAAAGTAATTATATATTTTAAATCTGTCCTTTTCATCTCCTTCAAGGGCATCCTGTAAATAAAGACTGTACCTGGACTTTAGAAATTACTGTTAACAAATTATTTCAGTTCATTCAATCTTAAATACACACATGTCCATGTCAGAGTCAACCCAGTATTACTTTTCCACACGAGCTTTATACCAATAATGTTCTTAGCAACAAATTGATAATGTTACACATCACTCACACTAATCACTGGCAAAACACAAGAACAAAAGATTTTTTTGTTTTAGACCTACACTTACTATTTAGTATCAAACTATTAAGAACCTAAAAATCATTTACTTTAAAAAGGCTTGAACCAGTTCTAGCATAAATATATTAAAACAAAAACCAAATAAACAGAAAAAAAATCAGTGTCTGATAGAGACTGGCAAAAGCACAATCAATTGGGGCTGAGGGTGCAGGGTGGCTATAAGACAACCAAAAGGTAATTTCCTAGTTGATGTAGTGATTCTGCCTATATGATCACATTTATTATGCACAGAATACTGTATCAGGTACTATGATGAGTACATTTGCTTTTGCAAAAAAAAAAAAAATTACCATCACATTCTAGACAGAGATCATCACTATATAACAATTGAACACTGCCCCAGACAACAAATCAGCAAATACTAGGATTATACAAACAGGTTAGCAGTAAGTCCAAAGACAAAATTAGGATATGGAATTAAAGTGGCCCTGGATTCTCAATGCCCTAACCTTCAATAAAAAACTGTGGTTAAGATCACACAAAACAATAGATATATCTTTTATTCAACATACCAGTACTAATATTTGGTCTAACTCTTTAAGAAGAATATGTATTCTATAAAAGAAATCAGTTTTATGTTCCAAAGGGGTGGGAGTCAACACCTGTTATTCTGAATGATGGGATTAAAACTAGGCAACTCTACCAGGTATTCTCAATTTAATGGCCTACTCAAGCCTCCACTCTAAAAAAATCAAATAAAACTGACCAACTGGCAGTGAATGATAGCTGAGCTTTAATTGTGATAATACAGCAAAATCTAATAGAATCATCTCATCATACCAGAATCTAACAAGCATTATTCCCCTTCAGGAAAGCAGCTGATTAGCCACAGGGGTCAGCAAAGTTAAGAAAGTCAAAGTAAATACCATAAGGTGAAGTGAGGGTCGGAAATGTTAATAGGCTGGGTAATGAGCCATGAGTATCAGAGAAAAAAGGACAAAGTCTCAATTAATGAATTAAATCAATAGACAGATAGTACTAAACCAGTGATTCTGAACCCTGACTACACATTAGAATCATCCTGGGAGCTTTTAAAAATACGGAAGCATAGACTTTACTTTGAAGCAATTAATTTGGATTCTCCTGTGAGTAGAGCCCAGGTATTGATTTTTTTTTTTTTTTAAGGTCTCCAGGTGTACAGCAGGAACTGAGAACAAGAGTGCTAAACATGTAAAAAAAAAAAAATAGAAATAAACTCTATCCCTAGCTATTTGCAATTTTAAAGGCTAAATTTAAAAAGCATAAACATTTATTAATTTCAAATTCTATTACTTTTGTTAATTAACCTGTCTTTGAAATCCAAAAGGGCAACAACTCATTAATGACTAATTCATATCTGTGATTTTTTTTATCAATGAAAAATGTTATTCTTGCAGGTGAAAATAATTAAACTGAAGTTCAAATGGGGTTAAACTCCTCTCCCAAAGCAGTTGTGAATCATCACTGATGCAGGAAGACAACTTAAATCCACTTTTTACAGCACAGTGCTCTTCCCCAATGGTCATAGCAGTTTGCCAAATACATTTTCTGGATTAACACTTTAATCAATTAGACACTTCATAAAATAATCCAAAATTAAGAATCAAAGAAGGTAAATAAAATGGGGGAGAGGATATGATCCTGAATAAGAATTCTAAAGATGTTAGACTAAAACAGATGAGTTTTTCCTCCATGTGAAGACTAGCACTAGACACTATATTTAGCAATTTCCCTAAGAAGTATATGCTAAAATTATTTTAAATTTATGTTAAGTCTTCCAGAAGGCATATGAAAATAACCCTAAAAGAGTCCTAAAATCAATAAAATGTCATATCCCTTTAAAAACATTTTCCTTAACATAATCAAAGGAATTTCAATTTTCCCTTAGTGCCATACCAATTACAAAAAGGGGTTTGTGCCAAGTGGGAAGGATATTAACTTTGTGAACATCTATAAACCTTAAAAGTTACAAAAACAGCAGTATTCCCCACCCCCAAGCCCCCAAAAGTTAAGATAGTCGTGAAACTTCAGCTGTCAGTGTTCTTGTTTCACAATTAACTCAGAAGACCACAAACCTCAAGAAAACGCACAAACATTGTTAAGCCAGCCACTTCAATCAGCAACACTGTTACTGGGCTCAATACTTCCAGTGGGACCGAATTTCTAAGAATGGACCAACAAAGAATCCAAGTGATACTTGGGAAGTTCTTTGCCTCATCTGATGGGGACCTTCATATCTCAAAACCAGTTTCATCTGCTCTTTGCTATTTACTGGCTATATCCCACCACAAATGCACATCTATACATGGTTGGTAAAAAATTCTGACCTCAGCTTTTAATATTTTAAAGAGTCTGACTTCACCCTATTTTCATTTCTATCTTCATGCTGAAAAATGTTATTTACAGCTTCACCTCGTTTCATATCAATCATATCTGAAAATCGATTATAAACAAAATCATAAATATATTAGGAAAATTTACATTTAAGCAATCCTATTAATTCTTCATTTAAAAATAATTTAATCTGGATTTTCAAATATCAAAGAGAATGGGAACTAAGATTCTTTGCCTATTTTTAGGCACTTAATTATTTCACTTAATCCCTTCAATCCTGGGAGATAGATAGAAGGCATTATCCCCATTTTACAGATAAGGAAAACAACTCAGAAAAATTAAAAATTTACCTTTGACCCAGGATAACCCTGGTGACCCAACCTTTTCTATCATACTTCTTTAAATTTATGTAAAACAGGTTAGTAGCAAAAACACTGAAATCAGGATTGGAGCAGCAGCTCAGCAGTTGCCACATCTGGCTGGCATGTGCGAGTATGCGAGTTCAAACCCCAGCACCACGTACGCAATGGTGTCTCAAAGCAATGAAAGCCACGTGAAAAATTAAGTAAAACTGATTCTCTCTTTCTTTCTCACTGTCCTTCTCTTAAAAAAAAAAACAAAACTGAAATCACTTGACCCAAGTCCCAATGTCAGTTATAACACCATTCAGATAAATAATCATGGGTCTGAAACTAATCTGTTTAAGCTTCAACTTTCTCATCAACAAAATAGGAATAACACTGGTCTTGCAAGAAGTTAATAGCGTGTCCCAATGAAATACAATATTTGTAAAAATACATTAAGTCACAGACTATCACATAATAGCATTATCATACTGGTGTGAAAAAGCAGATATAAGGGATTAAGGATTACACATTTTTGGATTATTCCACTTGTCATGGACAATGCTGATTTATATAATTAAAGAATAATATAAAATAATTTGAAAATGCTAAATTGTCACATAAATGTATAGCATCAACTACTTTACCAAAATAATTCTCCAGAAACTTAAACAAAATAAGTTAAACAGACTTAAAAACTTCCTACTATAAGTTTTTTTTAAAGTTAAAAGTTTCCTAATTGTTAGATGAAAAGTTGAAGGTAGAAATATTAAGCCTCATATCAATGTAAATTTTAAATATAGAAGAAACAATTGATAAATGTTCATTTTATTTCCTAGCATCGAACTCTCAAAAAAGCTTATATAATTAACAAAAGATAAAATGTTTTGAAAAAATAATTTAAGTTTTACAATATACAGTTGTTGAATTTTCAGGACCCACGTAATAGCTTCTTGTTTTTAAAAAACCTTTTAACAAGACTTGTTTATTTAATTCTTTCTATAACACAACTATTTTGTACTTGTTTATTTAATTCTTTCTATAACACAACTATTTTGTACATTTTTGCCATTAAAATCTTGCAAGCCACTTAGGTGATTGTACAAATATAAACTTCTTGTAGATGAAAAGGTTGGATTATTTTGTTAATCCTTACTCACAGTATGCTGTGAGGAAAACTCATTGGCACCTTTCCAGCTTAGACCCATGTGGACAAAGTGTAATATAAGCAGGCTGTTATAAACACTTAAAAGATCTTGGATGACCATGGATATCTGAATCATTCCATGCTAAGATTATATTTCAGAAGAGGAAGAAAAATTCTCTTTCATACACATACTAAAGAGTTCTCCACTGTTTTCTGTTAAAGCCACAAATGGAAAAAACTACTAACAGAAAAACACAACACTGTGGTATCAAGTATACTGCCAAAGTACAAACTGAAGACACTGAAATTTTTTTTTTTTTTAAATCACTTTTCAAGCATTTGGCACCTGGAGCAAAAGTAGCTTTTCCTAATGGTAAGTAATCCAAGTAAGGGTCTTATTTCCTCAAGTAAAACTGCATAAATTTGGGCTGGAGCAGTGGCTCAGCAGTTAAGGTGCTTGCCTGGCATGCATGAGGACCTGGGTTTGAACCCTAACACCACATAAACAACGAAGTGTCAGCAGCAAAAGCCACATGAAAAACTAAGTAACATTAATTCTCTTTCTCTCTCTTAAAAAAAAAAAACTGCATAAATTTACCTTAGATAATTTTCCTGAGAAATACTATATTTTCATGCAAATATCAAGAATTAATCTAAAATTCCCATTTTATTATTTTTTCTCTACTAGTGATCCACCACTATAAACAAAACATTCATGGCACCTTCAACTTGTTGAACCAAACACCATATAACTTAGACGGTTACTGTTTGTATGCATATTTTCCCCAGGCTTTCAAAAGTAAAATGCATACAATAAGGTGCATCCCCTGGTTGAAACAAACCACATGTTTAATATTCAACTTATTTTCATTAAATAAAATGGAATATAATATTAACAAGTACAATACCAGAAACCAGAATAGCTTATTAAAAAGTTCAATAAATATGAAAGAAAAATATTAGCTTCAAACTGCAAAGATAATTTCATAAATGAAAAAACAAAAAGCATAAAAGTACTGATTTTTAATTAAGTGTAAAATTTTAAACCTATGAATAGCAAACTCAATGTCCTTAATAGGTAAGATGATATTCTTTTATAGCCAAGCCATCACTCAAGAATTAAAGTCTTAGCAATGCCTACCATTGTGGTCCACCATTGATTAAGATATGTAAATTTTAACAATTTTGATTTGCTAAAGAGCAATCAAATCCAATACCACAGTCTAAACATATCTTAAACTCTTTTTTCAAAAGCCAGTTTATTCTGGCTGTGAAATATCCTTGATTTAGAAGCACCCCAAGAGGCAGAGCAATGTAATGGGTCTGAATGGGGTTCCAAAGCTATGATTTGATCTGGAGTTTTCTTTAGACTCCTTGCCAAACTAAGGCTGGATTCATAGGCCCAAAGACAAATCAGAACCAGATTGGCCTTGAAGGAGATGCTGGATCTTTTTCAAATGGACTGAAAAATCTGCTGAACATTTCTCTATTTTAGTATGAAACTTCAATTTCCTGGCCTTGTAAAACAGATTATCTAGATTTCTATCAAGTTTCTTTTGTTTTAATTTTTAAATTTCTAGGAGCATAATCATCTTGTTCCATAATGATTTCTACCTCAAAAAAAGCAAAGACATTAAAATTACAAAATTAAAAGCCACTGATTCTCAAAGAACAAGCAGGAACACCAGAAAACAACTTATTGAAAAACCTCTAGGGCTGGGGAATGTGGCTAAGTGGCAGAGTACTTGCCTGGTATGTGCAAGATCCTAGGTTCAATCCCCAGCACCACAAAAAGAAAGAAGAAAAACCTCTAAACCAAGTGGGAAAGTGAGCCAAAAGAAGTGCCAAGTACCCCTGCAATGCATACCAACTTGAATTACTGTTCAAACCTTACCAAGTCCCTGGAATCACTGCCTGGTGAACTAAGTTCCTATTACATTGCAAAGCAATATTGTGTATTCCTTTATACTTCTCCTCGTGTGTATCCTTTAGACGATAGAGCATTTTGGGGGATAATATTTAAACCTAACGATACAGTTAAAAAAGAAAACCCACTACACTACTCTTAGTTTTTTTCTTTATAAATACATCTAAAGACAGCTAACTCTTAACCGCTGGTTGCATTCAGATTCTTGGTCTGATGACTTAGGAATAATAAATGGGAAGGGGAGTTGGGAAGAGGTTGGTGTACACAGAATTATGATAGAAACAGTGAAGGACTACCTAAGAGCGGCCGAAAAGAGGTGCTAAAACCGGGAAAAGCGAAGATGAAAGACAAGACAGGATGCTAAAGCAAGATAAGAAAAGATAAGACTGGGAGAAGACTGAGGAACTCTACCTTGCAGGACGCAAGAGTCCCAATTGGAAGGGCAGGTTAAGCAAGCGCGCAGGTGGGAAGGGGTGTTGGCCTCCAAGATGGGGAGAGTTAAGGTGAATCAGGGAGAAGTAAGAAGCAACAGCCTTCGCATCAAACCTGTTGGAAGAAAGGGGGAAGGGGACGCCAAGGTATCGTGGGGAACGTAGTTCACACACTAAGTCCCCAGCAGGGCAGGAAAAGCAAGCCCCAGAAGGAAATGGCTTTGCTGGCGCAGAGGCGAGCGAGCCAGCCCCCTGCGCTCGCTCCCGGGGCTGCGCCTTCGGAGGTTACCTTTGAGCTGAGGCAAGGGGTGCAGCTCCACCAGGCTACCCTGGCTGCGGAACTGCGACGAACCCTGGGAGCGCTTCTGCCTCTGCGCCTTGCGCACCGATTTCCGGGTGAAGCCGTCCACTTTCTCCGAGGCCGAGATGGCGGCGCTGGCAGCCCCCGCCGGCGGCGGCGGCGACGACGACATCTCCGCGGCTCAGGCGCTTGGCAGCTTCGGCGGCTGCTTGCACCGCACGAGCAGCGGCAAGGACCGCCGGAGGAGAAGGCGCGGGGAAGGAGCGGAGAGCTCGCGCCCCTGCGCCCCGGGCTCCCGGCCACTCCGCCCTCCCGCTCCCGGGCGCCGCCGAGCTTCTCCTCGCCGCCCGACAACGCCTCACGGCCACATCTTAACGCCGGAGGTTCCTGGTCCCCGCTGCACGGCGAACTCCCCGGGCTGACGGAGGGAAGGGCGGGGGTGGAGGGGGGTGAAGAAGTTGTTGACTCCGGGCGCGGAGGGCGGGTGGAAGGGAGCCTGAAGTTTAGACAACTGAGACGAGGGCGCCGGGGTGCGGACGCGGAGCGCGCCTCTCGTCCCTTTAGTCCTGGTCGCCAGCCGGCTGGCCGACCAACACCTCAGCAGCCGCTGCCAGAGCCGTCCGCCCCGCCTGTAGCCTCCTCCCGCGGCGCTGCCATCGCGGGTCCTCTGGAGCCGCCGTCGCGGTGCCTTCTCTTCCCTGTCAGCGCCGGCCCCTCATCGCCTGGGTGGTGCCCCGCTGCCCCAACCCTCGGCGCACACACACTCGCCCCGGGCAGCTTCGCGAGGTGCTAACCCCCTCCCCCAGGCGCCCGCCGGCCGCCCACGGAGAACCCCTGGCGAGCGACCGCTACAACTTGAGAAGGTGGTTGGTTCAGGCAAGGGGGAATGTGTGTGCCTGTTCGCGTGCGCGCGCGCGGCCCAGGGGAAGGGCTTCGCGGGGGACTGGGAGGGAGGAGTTTGACTGACAACTTCCGCGGGGTCCCACCAGCCTCTGGAGCCTCTGGCGGGGGAAGGGGAGATTAGAGAGAGGGTGCCAGCTCCATCAGCCAATGGCAGGGCTAAGCGGCAGAGGCGTGGCCTCCTGGGCAATCTCTCCAGTGTCGGGAGTGGGAGGGGAGACAGAGATAGAGGCGTGGCCGTGTGACGGACTTCAGCCATAGCCAATAGCAAGTGAAGGCGGTGAGCGGAGTGCCATTACACTGATGTGCGTCACAACAGTGTAATAAATTCTCTCGCGAGGGTGGGGAAGTGCTCCTCCACCAGGGGGCCTTGAACGCTTGCGCGCTGCTCCAGCCTATGATTGCTCTGCTGACAGACTAGAAACCAGACTAGAGGGGGTAGTTCAGAAATCAAAACGGAGCGCCCTTCCATTCCCACTCCTCGCTACTAGCCAATGAGGAACTGGAGCGACGGGTGGGGAGCTTGAGGGCTCGGGCGCGAAAGAGCGCCAGGTTTGCATCACTGCAAAGAGGCGGAGCAAAGGTTGGGTGGGCTCCCTAGCAGTGTGATTGACAGGCGCAGGATCCCCGGGTGTAGGCGAAGTGAGTTCGTCCAATCCGAACGAGGACTGGGCTACTAGGCGGGACTTATTTCTTCCCTGGCCCTTTCCGTGTAATTGGTAGTTGGGTAATAAATTTGTAGCTCTGGTGGTTTAGCACCCCAATTCCCTGAGAGGTACTCCCGCGTGTTGTTTGGGCAGTCTAGCATCTACTACTTCAAAGAGTTCTACAAATCCACGACCTTCAAAAAGAGGTTCTTCATTCCCAGCTCAGTGCCCACTAATTTTCAGTCCTTCAGCCAAAAGCCTGATGACTCCAACACAACTACAGATTCTCTGATAAGTGGTTTGTGGATTTGGAGCCTACCATTTATACTCTTGGGGTCTCTTCCTTGGAGGTGAACAGTCTGTCTCCCTTTGCTCTGGTGCACCTAAATCACCAGTTTTCTCCTGGGAGCTCCAGATCTTTTCCTTTCTACATTATAAAAATAAATGCCTGTGTATTTAAGCAAAGCTACCTGCTACATATGTACAAAAGATTCTAACTTTCGGTAGGAAGCTCAATAGACCTGTCCTCAAAACATTTCCTATTCAGATGCACTGAGTGGTGAAATCGTAAAGTCTTCCCACTCAAGGAAGATTGGAAACCTCAGGTGCATCTCGGACACTTTTCCCTTTCATAGCTTGTCAAACTTCGGATTGTGTTGAATATACCCTCACGGAAGTTTTTTTTTTTTTTTTAAGCTTCTTTAACAATTTGTACAAGTGACTACTAAACATAATTCAGGGCTTTTAAAGTCACTGCCGCTTTTCTCTTATCTGCATGTTGGAAGAATCATCCAGTACCCACAGAAAACGCATTCCAAACTCAAGGATCTCTTCGGCCTGACTCCTGGTTGTATTCCTATTGCAGGTATTATCCACGTCATTCATAGGGTCACTTATCATATATTGTCTGATGAGGTTGTATGTTCTTTCTCCCTTGAAATTTTGTAAATATCAAGAGAGCAAGAAATTATTTTATGCCTTTGTACCCCTACTGAGCACAGAATAGATACGCAGTATAGAACAATCTAATTTTTAACTCTCAACAACAGAGTTCTGAAAATGTGGTTATTGGATCTCCTACATTGGCACCCTCTGGGGTGCTTATTTAAAATGCAGCTTACTGGACCTTGTCCTCCACACACAGAATCAGAGCCTATGGGGAAAGCTCTAAGAAATCTACTTTTAATAAGCTCTTTGGGTTATTCTTATGCACACAGAAATTTGAAACTTCAATTCTCACCTTCTGAATGTTATTAAAAATAGATGGAAATGCCTAGAAGCCAGTGGCAATACTATTGTAATAAAGACAATTCTTATAAAATGAGGGGCAAAAAAGAGCAGAAAGCAAACCAATACAGTGAAACTAAAATTTATACTGGAATGTGATAGATAATAGACACTGAAAAACAGATACTAGATGAAATAGATAGAAAACAAGTTGTTGGGAGACTTGGAACCAACAAAACTCTCCAGACTTTGTCTGAAATGGCTTCTTTTTTTTTTTTTTTTGAGCACAATTTTATTATTATTATTATTATTTTTTGGTACTGGGGATCCAACCTGGAGGCCACACATCCCCAGCCCTTTTTATTTTATTTCATTTCATTTTATTTTATTTTGAGACAGGGTCTCACTAAGTTGTTTAGGTCCTCACTAAGTTTCTTAGGCTGGTCTCAAACTTACAGTCTTCCTGTCTCAACCTACCAAGTTGATAAGATTACAAGCATGTACCACCGCAACCAGCTGAGCACAATTTAAAAGAGCAAATCAAAACCAGAAACGAGAGGATGGAATTTCAGATTCAAGTCACCATACATTCTAGGGGGAAAGAACAAAAGCTCAAGAGTAAAAAGATCTAATTTTAAGTCAATAGTATGATCCTACCAAGTTACTCGCTCCATCAGAACCTTAGTTTCATCATTTGTACATCAAGGGGAATAATGAACTGTCTTCTTCACAGGGTTTGTATGGGATTTAACTATAACACATGGCAAAACCACTCAAGGTAATGAAAATTATAATTTGATGATCTTATACATACATGTATTTATCAAGCATCTATTTTCCATCCCATCTTGACTAAATAAGGTATCTGGGTTGTAGACAAAGATTTAGTCTCTAAGAACCATCTAACAGAAAACTCCAGTGTCAGTTTTAATCTGTGTGTACCCTCAAATCAGGAAGAGTGTCTGATTCCATCCCATAGAATTCCTGCTCCTTCCCAGGTATGAAGATCCTTGGTAAATAGTGGTTCAGAAGCCAAGACTTCATCACTAGCAAAGTTCTTGGTTTGTCCTCGGATGACTTGACTTCCTTAGTCCATGAACATAGGTAAACTTGCTGATCTCATTCTTTTATTCATGACACTTAATTTGCTGGGGAAAATGATTCATGAAACAATATCCACAATATCAAAATGATGGTCCTTTAATGGTTCCAACGAGTGAATCAGAAAGAACGGTCTTCTCAGATTCCTGTGAAATCCTCTAAAACACATCCAAGCAAAGTTATGACCATCAGCATTTTCTTAAGAGAGCCAGGTGTGGTAGCGCATACCTGCAATCTCATCGACTTGGGGAGGCTGAGGCAGGAGGAACGCAAGTACAAAGCCAGTCTTAACAACTTATCGAGACCCTGTCTCAAAAAATAGAAAGGGCTGGGGATGAGGCTCAGTGGTTAAGCACCTCTGAGTTCAATCCCTGGTACCAAAAAAAAAAAGGAAAAAAATTTTTTTTTTCTCAAGAGCCACAGTGCTCAAACTATATTTCAATGGAACACGAGCTCAAGATGCTTTATCTACAGAATCAAATAGTATGGAATTTCCCAAATTTAGAAAAATAAAATTCTCTCTTATGTCTCTGAAATGTTTGATTCTTATTACCACTTTGTTATAATTTAAATCAAAGTAGTATCAGTATCATAAAAATGTTAATTTTTCATGCTCATTTATTTTATTTAAATACATTCACATTATTTAAATTTCAAAAGGAGTGAAAGAGTAAAAGGAAAATTCTCACTCCCACTGTGTCTCCCAGTATCCATCAAGTTCCTTGGTGACAACCAAGTGTGTCAGCTTTTTATAAATCTTACCTAGAGATATTTCATCATTAATGTCAAATAAATTTGTATTTTAAGAAGCTATACAACTTAGAGGTATTTGGCTGCCTTAAGAAATTTGAAAACCAACTCTCCAAACTTCACTATACCTTTCCAGAGTTCATATAAGCTTTTTCATATTCATTCATTATTTTATTAACTCACTCATGTAATCGATGTTTATAAATGTATTCAGTACATCAATAGAATATGAAAGTTGAAAGAAATCTTCCAGGCTGATCGGCTCAGGTATGATCAAGTTAGTACTCAACCTCAAAACAACAAGTTCTTCTCATGAGCCTTAAATTGATCCAAATCAGAAAGTCCTTTTTATAAAAGAATTTTTTCAATGTCTTTCAGAAGACTTTCATTTCTATATGCAATAAGATCTTCTGACCAACAATTTACTATGTGAGTTGTTAAAACTTATCCAAGTTTGGGTTTCATAAAATAAACTGAGCATTTTTCTAAATTTTTTGAAGGACTCTAATTTCACATTATTTATCAGACCACTTTGCAAACACAAGTACACATTGATTTTGAGTTTGTTTGCTACTGGGGATTGAACCCAGGGGCACTTTACAACTAAGCCACAATCCCCAATCCTTTTTTAATTTTTATTTTATTTATTTTTTAAAGAAAGAGGGGGGCTGGAGAGGTAGCTCAACAGTTACAGTGCTTGCCTGGCATGTGTGAGGACGTGGGTTCGAACTCCAGGACCACATACACAACTAAGTGTCAGAGCAACGAAAGCCACATGAAAAAATAAATAAAATTAACTCTCTCTCTCTCTCTCTTTCTCTCACTGTCCCTCTCTCTAAAGAAAAAAAATTAAAAATAGAATCAATTTTATTTATTTTTCATCTGGCCTTTGTTGCTCTGACACTTAGTTGTGAACTAAGTTTAGGTTTGAACCCGGGTCCTTCTGCATGCCAGGCAAGCACTCCAACAGCTGAGCCAGCACTCCAGCCCTTATTTTTTATTTTGATACAGGGTCTTGTTAAGTTGCTGAGGGTCTCCTTAAGTTGCCTGGGCTGGCCTAGAATTTGTGATCCTCCTGCCTCAGCCTCCTGAGTCTCTGGGATTAGAGGTATCTGCCAACCATTTCCAAGCACAAGTATACATTGAGATGATTAGAACTCCTGCAATTTTTAGGAAGGACCTTTTGTTAATAGGGCTAGATCATAGTCATTGTTTTCTGTTTTTCCCATTTTTGCTCTTTAATGATAAACTTTTTAGCTGAGCTTATTTTAAAATTCAGTTTGTTGTGGGGTATTTTGTAGGTTATTTTGCTGGTCAGTCAGGAACTTACACTAAATGAGTAGTAACTGAGATGATTAGTTTGGAGATTTATTTTGGATGAGGAGTACACAAAACTTGCAGATGGATTGAATGTGAGCTGTTGGTATAGCGGAGGTAATATCAATCCCCCCAAACATGCCAAGGTATGTATACTTTCTGATCATTGCTAAATCCCTTTTCTGTAGCTATGAAGTCTTTTGTGTCATCTAAATGGGTTATAATCATAGATGTCCAATAGATCCTGGTCTGCCCAACACTTTACCAATATAGATACAGAACTAGGGCATATGTTGAAAGGGTTCAGCTCATGCCACATACCATTGTCCTTGCAGAGTGGGGATTAAAAAGCCTGAGTTTGGCAAACTCTCTGCACTTTAATTCAACCCTGCAAGCATTTCTCAAGTGTCTTTTTTGTGTCAGGCAGTATTCCAGTTACTAGGAATGAAGAGATAAATAAAGCACAGACCTTAATATCAATCCAGCCAGGAGGAACAACATAAACAAGTGAATAAAAACTCATCATAAATGTTCTGGTGTCATGGGGAAATGGTGAGGAAAAGATTTCATCTGGTTTGGAAATAAAGAGTCAAGAGAAAATGTAACAGAAACCAGAATGTTTGAAAGGAGTTGTTGAAACAACAAAGTTTTCATATGGTAAAGACCAAAAAGAAGGAAAATACCTGCTGCTGAAGAAATTGGCTTACCATATTTCTTCTATCACTATAACAGCTTTCATAACTATATGAACTTGCTTATTTCACCCATCATATTATCAGAAAACAAGATTCCAAGGCAACAGAATATTATATGTCATGTCTGTACCAGAATTTGACTTGGTCCAGCACAGTGGTGCTGTAATACCAGTGACTCAGGAGGCTGAGACAGGAGGATCATGAGTTCAAAGCCAGCCTCAGCAACTTAGCGAGGTCCTAAGCAACTTAGCGAGACCCTGTCTCAAGATAAAACATAAAAACAGGCTATGGATGTGGCAAGTGGTTAAGCGCATCCCTGGGTTCAATTCCTGGAACCAACCAACCAAACAAACAAACAAACAAAAAAATTTGACTTAGAGGTGAATAGGCAAAGAAAAGCAGAGATTAACTTCAACACATGACCAACTTCTGGGTATATTATGAAAACAGTGATGGCAAAGAGTACTATAGGGCCCCTTAATGCTGCTCTAACATGCAGATTTCATATAGCTCTATAAATGGTCTTCTTTCATCCACCTGTGGGAAAAATCTAGTAGGTTCTGAGGCATCCCCTATTCTAAAATATCTAGCTGCTGAATATTAGCAATATCTTCTCTCTCTCCTTGACTCTACTTTGGCTCAAACTTGCAGAAAAAAATTAAGTTTGAAAATCCAAAAAATTGACCTTTACCTTATGTGTAAAATGTTGTCCACAGTTTGAAGACACAAAACTGGTGTATAAGGGATTTTCCAGGAATTATTGATTTGGCAATTCTCAATTATTTTCGAATTCTATAACTTGGATTCTATACTGAAGGATATGGATTTTAAACAATGTTGTGTGTGAAGGTATGTATAAATGCAATCTTGACTATAAATTTAATACCTACTATGTACTAGGCACCATTCATATAAAGAAAGTGGCTTTTTTTTTCTGTTCTAGTATCTCTGGGGATTGTCATTCTTCTTTTGTAAATAGTGGCAGTTCAAGGCTTTCTTGTTTTGTTTTGGTTTTTAAAGAGAAAGAGAAAGAAATAATCAATTTTATTTAGTTTTCCATCTGGCCTTTGTTTCTTTGACACTTAGTTGTGTATGTGGTGCTGGAGTTTGAACCCGGGTCCTCGTGCTTGCCAGGCGAGTGCTCCAACCACTGAGCTACCGCTCCATTCCCTCAAGGATTTCTTGATTCATTCTGTACAAAGGCATTTACACACACACACACACACACACACACACACACCAAATTAGAATGGATTGGACTTTTACTACCATAAGGTCATTGTTCCTACCTAGAATTTTAAAATGTTTGTGTATGCGGAACTACAGAGCTCTACTACTTAGGAAGAAAATTAGTCCATCAAGAGACATTGTGGTACTCAATGTTTTCATTCATTCAGAAAGATTTTCATTAACCCTCTATAATGTTTCTTGCCCTTTCAGGTGCTGTGGTGTAGCAGTATTGAGGGCTCACATCAATTAAATACCAACTATGGAAACAAAGTAGGAAAATGCACCAGAGAAAAACACTATGTGATAGTATTCGCGGACATCTGAAGTGGCTGAGGTGAATTGGTAGACTACACTCAGTTCTATCACTGAAAGATCCATATCCCAGGAGCCCATTTTGGGCAAGCAGGATGATTGGTTTCTCTGTGCACAAAACAAACAACAACACATATTCATGAAAGGCTTATTAAGAGCAAGGACCACAGGTAAACATTGGGGTCTCCACCCTTAGGGAGGAGCTCTATAGGGGAAAAGATGAGGCACACAGAAAAAGAAAACCACTCATGCAGGACAATATTTGATGAGAGCCAAGACAGTGCGTTCAAAGGGAGCTCACAGGTGGCGTTTGTACTGGAGAAGATGGAGGAGATGGCATTTAAGTTGGACCTGAGGATCAGACATAAGTACATACCTAGAGAAAAAGGGAGGCGGTAAGGAGAGAGCGCTGCGTATCTCTCACACTCAAAGAGTTAACTTACGGTGTCCACTCTTTCCCCTTACTTTGTCTCACTGTACACATCGTTCTCCACCTGTAAGCGAAGGAAGAAATGATGTGAAGCTACGGAAGTGGAAAGTACTGGTACGTAGAAAGAAGGTTAGAGGATGTTTTGACTCCGCAAGGTAGTCTCTCAAGAGTGGTAGAATAGAAAACTGGAAAAGATACATTGATTCTCTCGTTTAGCAAATGTTCAGTGCTTATTATTGGCTATTTTTTGGTCTAGGCTCTGAGTATGGAAAGGAAAAAAATGCCATTCCCTCTCTGAGAGTGTCTGTGGCGAAGGCAAACAAATCCAAAAACCACCTTAGATAGTAAGTACACTAAATGCTGTGACAGCATCTGTATCTTCTGGGTGGGGAGCAAGAAAGGCTTTCTAGAGAGAACTGCTCGAGATCTGAGAACCAAAGAAACAGTTTGTTGGAAGAACAAAGAAAGGGGAACTCAGTCAAGCAGCGTAGACCACTTAAAGTGAGGAAACCTGACTGGGGCACATCAAGAAGCCAAAGGGAATTGGTCTGCACTTTCTGTGGAAGAGGGCAGGGTGGATCATGGAGAGCTTTGTGGGCAGCTTTTGGACTTTGTCCTCAAGTACATGGGGAAACAGAATCAGACTGTTGCAGGTCCAACGAATGAGCAAGTCACCTTCCAGATACCCAATATTCCCAAACTGTTGGACCAATAGGCTTAACATTCTTTTTTTTTTTTTCCGAACCCAGGGGTGCTTAATTACTGAGTCACATCCCCAGCCCATTTTATTTTGAGACATGGTCTCACTAATTTGCCTAGGACCTGGCTTAGTTGCTGAAGCTGGCTTTGAACTCATGATCCTCTTGTCTCAGCCTTCCAAGTTGCTGGGATGACAAGCATGCACCACTGCACCTGGCTAACTTTAATATTCTTTTGATTCCTGATTAACATAAATATTGAGCAATGGTCCCTCTACCCAGCAGCCACTTAAGCCCCTTGACTAGTATACTTGAGAGACAACTCTGTTGGGACCCCTCTTACTCCATGAGAGCTGTTTCTTTTCTTCTTGCTTGAATAAATCTTTCTTGCTGACCCTTTATTGTCTGTGGATTTCATTCAAATTCAGGAGACAAGAACCTGAGAAGGAATCGCTTGGTCTGCTGCTTAATAGTAACCCTAGCAGATGTCGCCTATGGAGCTGAAAGAACTGTAACACGAATAGGACTTGCTTGGTATGACTGCAACAGCAGAAAATCTGATTTCATCACTTGGGCCCAAATAAATGGAGTCAGCCCACCAAGGACTGAACTTCTTTTTTTTTGTTTGTTTGTTCGTTTTGTTTTTTTTTCAAAGAAAGAAGGACATTGAGAGAGAGAGAGAGAGAGGAGAGACAGACAGAGAATCAATTTTTATTGAGTTTCTCACATGGCTTTCATTGCTCCAAAAGCCATGGGTTGCTGGGGTTTGAACCCACGTACTTAAGTATGCTGGGCAAGTACCACAACCACCGAGCCACTGCTCCAGCCCCAGGACTGAACTTCTGAAACCATTAGCCAACAGAAACTTTTCTTCCTCTAAGTTGCCCTTGTCAGGTATCTTGGTTGCAGCAATGAAAGACTGATTAACAGAAGTGGATTTAAACTAGAATTGAACTTGAGAATAGATGTGAGGCGTCCCCACAAAGAAGTGGCAGAACAGTTTGATTAAAGATAGGGTTGCGGGGATGGCATGGCAAAGGAAAGAAATGCAAACGATGCCAAAGTTGTCAGCGGGGTGATCAGATGAATTCAGTGTTAACAAAAGTCCAGAGGCTGAGCCAGTGTTCTTTTGTGGGAGGGGAGGAAAGAGGTGTCAGAGGCAGGAAGAAAAAGGGAAACAAAGATGAATCCAAGGTTAGACAAGTTGAGTTTAAAGAGGTTTTTCAAGGTTATTGAAGTTGGAGAGCTGGATCTTTATTTTTAAAAAGAGGTGATGATGACATATTGTGTATTAATTTGGGGAAAGAAGAAGACTAGATTGGGCTGACAGCCTGGAGTCGGCCAGAGCAAAAAAGGAAATTACACAAACAATACTAGTTTCTTTTTCCTCTTCAAGGAAAAAAAATGACAGAAATGAACAAAAGATGTGTAGCACATCATGTGCTGTTCTCCAGTGCCAAGCGGTCAGTAGGACTACACGGAAGAGAAACCCAGAGCCCAGAATCTTGTATCTGCCATGGCAGCAGGCCAAAGACCAGGAACAAGGCAGCCCTTGCTATTCGCAAATTGAGCTGAGTGACACTTTGGTCACACCTTATGCACACACACACTCACACACTCTCTCAACTCACTCACTCGCTCACCTACCTTGTATTTCTTTTTCCTCAAGCCCTCCTCAGCCTGCTGTATATTTTCCCACATTTTTATTAGTGTGTTAATGTTGTGCATAATGATGAGATTTGTTGTTATATATTCACACACAATATAACAATATAATTTGGACAATATCCCTCCTTAGCACTTCCCCTACCTCCTCCCATTCCCTGGTCCCTTTCTTCTGCTGATCTCCCTTTTATTTATTTATTTTTAAAACAGAGGGACAGAGAGGGAGAAAGAGAGAATGAATTTTATTTAGTTTCTCCTGTGGCTTTTGTTGTTGCAACACTTCATTGTGTACATGGTGCTGGGATTTCAACATGCATTCTCAAGCATGCCAGGCAACTGCTGTAACTGCCAAGCCACCTCTCCAATCCTCAATTTTTTTCTTAACTATTCCAGTTTTTATTGACTATGTGGGAATTATTTAGTGTCTTAGAGGTGCAAACATGTACTTTTTTTTCCAACCCCCTTTTGCTCGCCCTTTTTCCCCCTCTGGTCCTTCCTCCCTTCTCTCCCCTTCTGTTTCCTCCCTTTACTATGCTTTCTTTGGTTCATCTATTAATTCGTATTTGAACGGTTCTTTATATAACCTTATCCTTTGTTTTACTCTAGCTTACACACATGAGAGAAAACAGTTGACCTTTGAGTTTCTGAGTCTACCCAGTAGGCTATTTTCTTTTCTTTTTAAGAGAGAGAGGGAGAGAGAGAGAGAGAGAGTTGATTTTTTTCCATCTGGTTTTTGTTTTTCCTTTATTTATTTGTGTATGTGGTGGTGGGGATTGAACCTGGGATCTCGCACATGCCAGGCAAGGGTTCTACCATTCAGCCACCTCACCAGCCCCGTACCATGTATTCTTCATTCCTAATCACCTTCACACAAAACTATAACAAATCTTTTCATGATATCTTTATAGAGGAAGCAAACATCTATCTACCAATTAAGCACTTCCTGTTTCAGGCAAGTCCTATGTGAGCTTTCCAGCTTACTTGGGTCAAGGATATGGGTGAGAGTAGAGAATGACCTTAATGTTGTGTGAGCTGCAATTCCACTCCGTGCACATGTTGGACTCCATATTTCAACATGAATTATTTGAGTATTGGTCTTGAGTACTATATCAATTCAATGATTTATAGGGCACTATTTCCCTCTGGCTGTTAGGAGGAGTTAGGGAAGCCAAGATGAGGAGAAAACAGCTTTCTATTCTCTTGGGGCAGGGGGCAATCAATCACACAGAAAATTACTGAAAAATTCAACAAGATATGGGATATACAAAAGTGCAATTAGGGTTAAAGAAGGAAAAAATCATATTCTGGTGGAAGAATGAAGAATGAGTGACAGGGAAGAGCTAAAAATCTAAACTTGACTTTGCAGAGTGCATAGAATATCAATGAGTAGATAATGCAGAAAGGGGGAGAACAGGTTGGAGGAAGAGCATGACCAAGGTTGCTAAGATAGAAATATGTGTCATTATTTGGAAACTGCAAATAGTTTGGTTTGGCTGGGGTTCATAGTAAGCAAAGTTAGAAACACAGGTTAGGGACCTATGGATGAAGGATTTGAATGCCAAGGTGAGGGTCTTGTATGCAATTCTTTGGGCAAAGGGGACCTATTGCAGACTTTGAATCAGGGTAGTGAGTGACTGGATCTGGATCAATGAGGCTTACTTCCACAGCTGCTAACAGGGAGGAATTAAGAGGGGCAGAGGATACAGGCAGAAAGAAATTTTGGACACATTGGGCTTAACATATCTGTAGATTCTCCAAATAAAGAAGTTCATTAAAACTTGTAATGAGAGTCTAGTATTCAGGAGAATGATATGGTTAAGGTGTTTGTAGCCTCAGTTTCTCCATCTATAAAACAAGAACAAGAATGCTTACTTTGAGGGCTGTGGTGGTAGCTCAGCAGTTATGGCACTTGCCTGGCATGCACAAGGACACAGGTTTGAACCCCAGCACCACATACACAACAAAGCATCAGAGCAATGAAACCCACATGAAAAACTAAATACAATTGATTCTCTCTTTGAAAATTAAAAAGAATGCTTACTTTGAGGATTGTTTTGGGGAGTTCAAATGCTTATAAACATTATCACAATGCCTGACTCACAATGGGCAAGTGAGAGAGATTTAGTGATGGTAGTTGTGATGGCAATAATAGACATAATTGCGCAGTTAGTTTTGCCCTGTAGCCCTTTTATTCTCCCCAGAATTCTGCCATGAGTTCAGGAAACAAAGCCACATGACAAACCCCCGCTGTAGCTGGAATTGCCCTTGCCCTCATTCCCAAGCCTGTATATTAGGACACACTGTACACTGGCTCCTCCCCCCTCTTTTTTTTTTTAAGAAAAAGGGATAGTAAGAGAGAGAGAGAAAGAGAATCAATTTCATTTAGTTTTTCATGTAGCCTTCATTACTCCAACACTGCATTGTATACATGGTGCTGGGGTTTCAACCCGCGTACCTGTGCATGCCTGGCAAGTGCCACCAATCCAGCCCCACTCCTTTCCTCTTAAGGTAACCACTCTCCCTGGAGCAAACCCTTAGCCCCTGCTAAATAGAGCTCTCAATATTGAATGTCTCTTTATTTTCTCTTCTGTGTCCAGGCACAGCAGCTCGGAAAAGTTATAACCCTGTGTGGATAAATAAATGGAGATTAAAAAAACATGGAAAATGCTATTTATTATTTAGGGATATATGGAGAGTATCCATATATGTCTAATTACATATGCACAAAAATTTATATACCCATGTTCTTAAATAAATACACACACACACACACATACATACACACATGCAATGAAAGTTTAAAACACTGAATTCAGAAAACTGGTTACTTCACAGAAGGAGGATAGGAAGGGGAACACAAATAAAAGAAATTTCCTGGGGCTGGAGCGGTGGCTCAGTGGTTACGGCGCTTGCCTAGCATGCGTGAGGACCCAAGTTCAAACCCCAGTTCGAACCACATACGCAACTGAGTGTTGTAGCAACAAAGGCCACATGAAAAACTAAATAAAGTTGTTTCTCTCTGTCCCTCTCTTTCTCTCTCTCACTGTCCCTCTTTCTTAAAAAAAAGAAAAGAAAAAGAAATATCCTGAGGATTTCAACTATATCTCTAATGCTTTATACTTTTTTAGCTGGATCTTAGATGGTTAGGTGTTAATGATATTATTCGCTACATAGTTTTTATGTAGGAAGTAATATACTTAAATATGTATGTATTCTAAAATTTTGGAGTGAAGAAGGTAGGATCTCTATTTTAGAAATGGTGAGCTCAAGCTGAGATTTGGGCTTTTACAAAAAGGGAAACCAATGTGGAGAAAATCCTTTTCAGACTGCATTTGATCCAGCCAGCAGACAGACTGCCAACTCATGCACCAGAGGAGGGATCTCCCAGAAGAGCTGGGTGACGGAAGAGATAGATCCTCAAGCACTCCCGTAGAGGACACTCATCACAGAAAAAGTGACGCTGAAGTAGCACCAGCAAGAAAAAGCTGGAGGGACAGATGGGTTGCTGAAAGAAAAACATGGGAAATGCAATTCCTTAGATTCTTGGGGAGAAAAAAGCCTAGATAAGGAAGTAATCGCCCGTGAGTGTCAGTAGTGAAGAAAGTTAGAATCAGAAGACAGTTTGATTTGTCCAGAAAAATATAGGTATTGACTTTAGTAAGAACAAATTTAGCAGTATAAAAAGCTCTGAAGAAACTTCCACTTCCAGACATGAACCTTAACTGGAACTGGACTTGCTCCTCATCAGTAAGCAACCAAGAAATTGGGTTAAATATACGAAACAATTGCTTTCACTGGACAACACGTGCAGAGATGTGATCACTGACAGAAGAGAAGCAAATGAAATGATCCTTACGCTATTCCTTGCTCTCTCCTGGAGGCACTTTCCAGGCCCTAAAGGAAGGGAGGAAATCCAAGTGGACTCGACATTCTTGCTAAGATGAGACTGAAAATATCAGAGTCTGGGAAACTGAGGTAGCTGCAATTTGTGAGGTGGAGTACCAAAGAAGAGGGAGGTATGCAGAGAAAGAGTCCAGAAATCTTGAGGCCCTGTGAGTCTCAGGCCAAATAAGGAGACTGCGCTTCATAAGGTACACCTCCATAGGAATGGGCAAAGAAAACTCCTGGGAAGCTGCAAAGGTAAATAATTTCCTGAGCTCCCACAAGGTTGGGAGTTCCAACCATGTTGAATGGAGAGAACTTGTTGAACCCTTGTGGCATTCAGAAGAGACCTTGCCCTGGGTTTAATCCCACCACCACTTAAAAAAAAAATCCACCAGGGGCTGGAGCCGTGGCTCAGCGGTTTCGGTGCTTGCCTGGCAAGCATGAGGACCCGGGTTCAAACCCCAGCACCATGTACACAACTGAGTGTTGGAGCAACTAAGGCCATGTGAAAAACTAAATAAAGTTGTTTCTCTCTTAAAAAAAAAAATCCACCAATAGATACAGCCCCAGAAATGATAGCAATTATGATATGAAGTGGCAAGAATTGTAAAAATGCTATTATAAACAAGCTCAAGAATGTAAAGGAAAGTATAAAAGTAATGAAGAATAAATAAGAAACTATAAAAAGAAAAAAGGAACATCTAGAGTTTTAAAAGTATAATATCTAAAATGAAAAACTTACCAAATAGACTTAAAGGCAAGTTGAACAATGCAAAAGAAAAGATCAATGGACTTGAAAATAAAGCAACAGAAGTTAACCGTACTACAGAAAGGAAGAAAACAGAAAAGAAAAAATAAAAAGAATTAATAGTTGCTCAGGGACGCATGGGAATATGACATATTGTCTAACACAGCGTGATTGAAATCCAAAAGAAGGGTAGAGAGAGAAGAAGAAATAACGGCAGAACGTTTTCCAAACTTGATGAAAATTAGAAATCTATAAATTCAAGAAATCCAATAAACCTCAAATAGGATAAAAATCAATTGAGATAGAAAGTGCATTCTAATTTTTTTTAATAATGGAGTGATTTTATGAATGGACCACTGCCTAAATGTGATAGTTCAAAAAGGAGCAGGAAAGTTCTGTAAAATGTAGGAAACTGTACAACTTGTGATACAGAAAGGTAGAAGGCAGCCTAGGAGGCACAAACATGGAAAGGTGATAAAGGAGAAGAGGTGGACCATCTAGAGGAAACAAATCCTGGAAGGTGCAGACAATTTACAGAAAAAGGAGAGAAACTCATGGGAATAAAAAAGGTGGAGTGACATCTCCCGTTTTCATCCTTTGAACCCTTGTCCCCATACCTCATTTTGAACAACAGACATCTCAGAACTGAACTCCATTCTTTTTCCTTTGCAATCTATCCTGCAAGTCACTGGTGGCATAGTGACCTCCCTTACCCAGAGCAATCACACCACGTTTCTGTCAGACATCCTTAGAGAGATCGGTACCCTCAGCAGCCCCTATTAAGACTGCCTCAGAGGTAGAACATGCCCCTCCATTATTAACTGCATTAGTTTGACCTCAGCTCCTCTTCCTATCTTTAGAGCTTCATGTTAGTGCCTACCTTATTTTTCTTTTATTGAACTCAGATTTCTTTGTGTCTCTGAACCATGACCATTAGAGGTGGTTTATGCTTCATTTGCCTCTTTCTGCTACAAAGTACACCCATGCCTGTCCTCTCAGCCTCTTACTTGCCTGGAGCCCCGGTTGTTGGAAACTTAAGTTGGCTCTCAACCCCAGTTTATATAGCTTGAACTTGCGAGGCCACAAAAATATCTCCCTGGAGTCAGAGCTCCTTGCTTGAGAAGCAATGAGGTGCTGAGGGAGGCAGGCTGGATTTAGAATGAGGCTGGAGTCACACCTCTGATTCTGCTACAGACAGCCCAGGGCTATGTTGTCTAATACAGTAGCCACTCACCAAATGTGGCTGAGGAGCTGAATTTTAAATTTCAACTAAATTTCATTAAACTTAATTTAGCATCTGCAACGCCGTAAGTCATTCTTCCATTTAAATTTATAGTGGAAGCAGCTGGAGCCGTGGCTCAGCAGTTGCAGCACTTGCCTGGCATGTGTGAGGACCCAGGTTCAAATCCCAGCACCATATACACAACTAAATGTTGGAGAAACAAAGGCCAGATGAAAAAAATCAATAAAGTTGATTCTCTCTTTCCTCTCTCTCTCAAAAATATGTATATATATATATATGTATATATATATATATATATATGCATACATATATAGTAGCGCATGTGTAGAGTGCATGCATAGTTTCTACTATACACATAAGTACATTTCTAGTTGACATTTATGGATTGATTGATTTTTTTTACACATCAATGTACCATTATAATGTTATTTGAATATATTATGCAGACAATGCAAGTTACAATGATACCTATATAAATCAAAATTGGTAATGAAATCGAAATACTTATTTTAATTTTAAATATGATGCAATAAATTATGTTCATAGTTTAAAAATAATTATGGAAAATTTTTAATATTTACAATGAACGTCAGAGCTGGAGTGGTGGCTCAGCAGTTATGGCATTTGACTGGCATGTGTGAGGACACCCATGCTCGAACCCCAGCTCCAAGTACACAACAAAGTATTGGAGCAACAAAAGACACATGAAAAACTAAATAAAATTGATTCTCTCTCTCTCTCTCACTGTCCCTCTTTTCTCTTTCTCTTTTAAAAAAGTAAAATAAGGGGCTGGAGTGGTAGCTCAGTGGTTTTGGCACTTGCCTGACATGCATAAGAATGCTGGTTCAAACCCCACACCATGTACACAACAGTGTCAGAGCAACAAAGGCCAAATGAGAAACTGAATAAATTTGAGTCTCTCTTTCTCTTTCTCTCACTGTCCCTCTCTCTTTAAAAAAAATAAATAAAATGAAGGTCTACTACTAACACAAACGTGAGTAGAACTACAGAATCTAGTAAGTACTATGGAACAGTGGGGACAAGACACTGAAAGAGAACAAGTCACAGATTACAAAATGAATACTGCTGTGATGTGAATGTCCCCTTGAAAACTGTGTTGAAATTTAATTGCTATTGTGATAGTGGGAGATGGGACCTAAAACTTTAGTTAGTTAGTGCATTAGTTATCCCCAGAGTGCCTTTGTTGTAAAAGTGAGAGCTTTCTCTGAGCACACTCTCCCATTCCCTCTCTCTCTCTCTCCCTCTCTCTCAGAAGAATCAGATAGGAGCAATCAGGGTGTTGCAAGTCCTGATCATGCAAACACATTGATCACATACCATATTAATTAACTCCAATCACATTCTAGTCTGCCCTCCAAAAGGAAAAACAGGCAAGGATTACGCAACCTGACAATGTTACTGCTCTCTTGTTCTCAACTTCTGCTTGCATATGGGCTTCTTCACATGGTAATGCTTTCTCCCAAGTAATCACAGAACATGAGGGCCCCTAACAGATGCCAGTGCCATGCTTTTAGACTTCCCAGTCTTCAAAACGTGAGAAATATATTTCTTTTCTTTATAAATTACCTAGTCTGTGGTATTCTGTTATAGCAGCAGAAAACAGACTTAGACAGATAGCAGTTGCAATTTGCTGCAGCAGAGAAAAATAAAGAAACTGTTTTATAAAAATCTTTTAAAGATAAAGTAGGCGACAGTAGGAGACATTTCCAGCAACACTTAGTGAAGTTATTAAGACGTTTCTTACTAACAGTTAAAACAGAATCAATATTAGTTGATTGAAATTAATATTAGATGTCCAACAAATATTTTAAAATGATTTTTAGCAGGATTTGAGCTTATAATGTTGGCCAACTATAAGATGACTTGGATTGTTATACAAAAAGAGAACTGTTTTTAGATGGAGAAGTAGTCAAAGAAATTACTGTTTTAGTTATGGAAATTATGTTGGAAAAAGTATGAGAAAAAAACTTGAAAGATATTTTACAAATAGTGAAAGCTTGGTACAGCCAATATGGAAAACAGTTTGGAAGTTTCTCAAAAAATTAAAAGTAGAAAAACTACCATATGGTCCAGCAATCCCACTCCTGAGTATCTATCCAAAGGAAATGAAATCACTATCTTGAAGAGATATCTGGACTCTGTTCATCATAGCATTATTCACAGTAGCAAGATATTAAAACAGTATAAATTCATGTTGATGGATGAATGGATGAAGAAAATATGTATATATATATAAAATATATATGTAATTTTATATATAATTTCAAAAATTTTGTAATTTTCAAAGTTATAGTAAAATTATATATATTATGTATGTATATTATCTTTATATAGTATACACATAAAGAAGGAAATGCTGCCATTTGCTGCAACATGGATAAACTTGGAGGACATTATGCAAAGTGAAATAAGTCAGACATACAATGACAAATACTGCATGATCTCACTTACAGGTGAAATCTAAAGAAGCTGAACTCATAATAAAATGAGTAGAAAGGTGGTGGTAGGGACTGGGGATGCGTAAGGGAAACAGGAATTGGTGAGCAGAGGGTATAGACTCACTTGTGATTAGGTTCTGGAGACGTAACATAAAGCATGGTGACTACAGTCAATAATAATGTGTACTAGAACTGTCCTAACCGTGGATCTTAAGTGTTCACACCATATAAACACACACAGAGAGAAAGGCGACTAAGTGAAGCACTGCATATGTTAATTAGCTTTATGTGGTAATCATTTCACAATGTTTATGGATTACTCACATTGTACATCTTAAATATATGTAATTTTTGTCAATCATAAAGCTGGAGGGGATAACTGAATTAATAAACAACAATCATCTGCCAAAAAAAATAATAAAGCTGGAGGGGAAAAAAAACCCTGAAAACTCTTCAATTATGCAAATAAACAATTGCCCACTGAATACAAAATCTTTCTAACAATATCAAAGTTCAATTCATTTAAATTTTGAAAGATTGCAAGGGCTTTCTTCAGCTTTAGAGGAGTCATGAGACACAAGACACCACCCAAGTAATACTTTGAATATGTTTTGTCTCAAAGGACTTTCAAACTTTTTTAAAAAGTGTTGTCATATTGCAGCCTAAAGATTGAATTCATTGGTATAGATATTTTTGTCTTTCACACCTGTCAAACAAAATCTTCAGCCAGATATGAAAAACATAGCACCCATCACAATTAAGGGTGTTCTGGTTATGTTAAATCAAAAAATCTGGATTTATTATACTTTAAAGCAAGAAGTTGATCTTTTGTCTATTGCTTTGCTCCTTTTAGATGATACAACTTAAAGATATTTGTGTTCATCTTTCTGAACAGTGTCATGAATGTTGTTAAAATTGTTTTATATGTGTGCAAATGCTAAGAATCATCCTGTTGTAGAAAGAAATAGAAGAAAATTAATTCAATGACCTTGTGTTCTTTGCCAATGCTCATTGGTTGAGTAGTGGAGAATTAAAAAAAAATTTTTTTTTTGTTTAAAAGAGAGAGGGACAGTGAGAGAGAGAGGAAAAAAAGAATCAATTTTATTTAGTTTTTCATTGACACTTCATTGTGTACAGGGTGCTGGGGTTTAAGCCCATGTCTTCACATATGCCAGACAAGTGTTGTAACAGCTGAGCCACCTCACCGGCCCCAGGATTTTTTTTTTAAATCTATTATATTGTTGGGGCTGGAGCAGTGACTCAGTAGTAGAACACTTGCCTAGCAAGCACAAGGACCCAGGTTCAAACTCCAGCACCACATGCACAGCTATGTGTTGGAAAAACAAAAATCACACGAAAATCTAAAATGGATTCTTTCTCTCTTTCTTTCTCCCTCTCCTTCTCTCTCTCGCTCTTAAAAAAGTATTATGTTGTTAATTCTTGCTTAAAATTATTTTGAATCAAAAGGAAATATTGCCAAATATTCAATAATCAAAGACAGCAGTGTGATTTGTATTTTCTTACTGATATCACTCTGCATATAAATGAGCTAACTTTGAAGTCCCAGGGCAAGGAAAAATGTATCTATGCCCTAGCTTGATGGGTACAAGAATTTATATTGAAATTGAACATCTTTTATAATACAATCAATAACAACTTTACATATTCTTGTAACATGAATTAATATGCAATTTTTCATTATAATCAAGAGTATTATGAAAATTAGCCTCAAAGATAAGAAATGCAGAACACTTTAATAAAATTGATGAATTTATAGTTGCTTTTCAATTTGTGTAATAGCCTTTGTATTCAATGGTTTTGGTTTGTGTGTGTGTGTGTGTGTGGTACCCGGGATTGAACCTATGGTGCTCTACTACTGAACTATATCCCCCAGGCCTTTTTATCTTTTTATTTTGAGACAAAATCACCCTAAATTGTGCAAGCTGGCCTTGAACTTGTGATTTTCCTTGAGTTCCTTGAGTTGCTATATTATAGGAGTATAATACTGTGCCTAGCTAAATTCAGTGTTAAAAATACTGAGTTGGCCAGGTCCAGTGGTGTCTGCCCATAATCTCAGATACTCAAGAGACAGAGGGAAGAGAATTGCAAGCATAAACCCAGCCTAGGTACCTAAGTGAGACACTGTTTCAAAAATTAAATTAAAAAATAGGGCTGAGGATGTAATTCAGTATTAGAGTGCTCACCTACTGTGCATGGGGCTCTGGGCTTAATTCCCAGTATTGTAACAAAATAACAATAAAAATAAATTACTAAACTGACACAAAAATTAGTTTATTCCTTAAGAGACATAATTTCGAAACTGATGGGGTTTTGCTCCAAAGTCAATTCTAAATAAAAGAACTAGATTTGACAATATGGATGCAAATATTAAAAGAAGAAAATTATTTTTGGTACTCAACTCAATTATTAAGGCTGTTAAAATGTTGGGAATAAATTGGGCATGTGAATTTATTCTTTTAATGAAATATTATGTGAAATATAAATACAGGTCAAATATTTCTGATGCAAATTTTGTATTTGAATTAAGATATGCTGCTAGTTTAAAAATGTGCACTGCATTTAGATAATTTCACATAAAAAGAATATAAAATATATAAATAATAATTATGTAACTTACAGGTTGAAACGATAATATTTTGGGATGTTGGCTAAATAAAATTAACATTAATATAAATCATGCCTATTTCTTTTAACTTTTTAGTGTGTCTACATGAACATTTAAAGTTATTTGGGTAGCCGGGTACAGTTGTGCACATTTATAATCCCAGAAACTCAGGAGGCTGAGGCAGGAGGACTGCAAGTTCAAGATCAGCCTCAGCAACTTAATGAAAACCTGCCCCAAATTAAATATAAAAATGGGCTGGGGATGTGACTCAGTAGTTAAGTGCCCCTGGGTTCAATCTCTGGTACCTGAAACAAATAAATAAATAATAAAATTATATGAGTGATTATTCACATTATATTTCTACTGGTGGCTTTGCTCTGGAGTTGGGGTTTCTGAGGCTTGGCAGCCTAAATTATTCATGAGACTATTCTCTGACACTTGTTAGTTAAATGCATTGGGAAATTTTTTAAATGTCTCCATCCTTCCTTTTTTTCCTGTCTAAATATGGGGATAACAATTGTTCTTACTTCATATGGTTGTTTTCAGCATACTGAAATAGTGTCTGGTACATAGTAATTTTCATGTGTAATTGCTATTATTATTATTACTGTTGTTATTACTTATGTAATCTTGAGAAGTTCTTTACCATTAATTTACTCAGGTGTAAACTGAGTAACAACATCTACTTCAGGATATTATTCCTTGAGCTAAATGAGACTAGATATGCAAAGTTGCATATTGGAGGTAGGTGCCCACTGAATATCTGCTGTAGCTTCCAGACTGTAGCTGGTATTCAGAAGCCCCTGTACTCTGTCTCAGCTCTCAACTCAAATTCAGTAGTGTGTGTGGTATATGTGAAAAAAGTTGTAAACTATCAGATGCTCTTAACTGCTAAACATTGTTTTTACTATTGTCCACTATGAAACTCCTCTTGTGAGGATATGTTGCCTAATGGTGTCTCAGAGCCTCCCTGGTTCTAGTCTCTTAGCATCTAGGCTGAAGGGTCATTTTTCTATGAGGCTGTCAGTGTGGGCTCCAGCCCTAGAATGATCTCTCTCCCCACTAAATTCCTGAAACATTTCCTGCCCGATGTATATATTTGGCATTTGGTCCTATGCTACCTTGTATTGTTATTTAACAGTGTTGTGTTTTTGTTCCCCCGGTCTGGGTAGGATGACTACTTTATAATTTATGAATTCCTCAACAGTACATGCTAATCGCTCAAAAAATATTTAGCTAGCAAATAGGAACATTTGGAAAAACTAAGGGGAAAAAAATTGACCCTGGATATCCTGGTATCCTTTGCAAAGAACAAAAAATGTCACTGGAGAGAGGAAGTTTTACGTAAAAGTTTGAGATACTCATGAAAGGTTGGACAGAGCTGATAGGGAAATTAAGAAGATCAAAGGTGGTGCCTAAAGACAGAGGGCAGGGAACCAAGAGGACACCCACCCGAACGGGCAGGCCTAGAACTCAGAGTAGCGCTCCCTCTTTCCCATACACCCACAGCGACTATTTTGGCCACATTTGATTTTAAGTAAGTGACATAAGGTCTCAATCCAATCAGTTCATTTGCCAATCTGATAGCTTATTTCCAAAATTCCTTTCTCCAGTCCTGGAAGCCTTCCCCATGCCTATATATTTAAAATGTTTGGAAACTCTTCCTTCTACACGAGGCTTTTGGTGACCATTCAAAAGTGAGTGAATTTAGGTGCCATCCTCTCTTGCCTGCTGGACTCCCATATCTCCCCTGGGCACATCATTCGGAGAGGACACCTTGCCATCTGCATTGGTGCAGAATCTACCAACCCCAAACACAATACCTACTCCATGACCACTGAATGAATTAATGTCACAAAGTTGATTTTTTTTAAGAGAGAGGGAGAGAGAGAGAAAGAATCAATTTTATTTATTTATTTTTCATCTGACCTTTGTTTCTCCAATACTTAGTTGTGTATGTGGGGCTGGAGTTTGAACCTGGGTCCTTGCACATGCCAGGCAAGCACTCCAACTGCTGAGCCACTGCTCCAGCCCACAGAGCTGATTCTTGATTGGGCCACAGTGGAGGAGAAAACATGGTTAACATGGAGAGAAAGAAGCTGCTGTTCAAGCATGTCTCAGGGACTTAATGTCCAACACAAGGTTCAGTTTTGTTTTGCATTTTTGTGGCTCTGAAGTTATGGTGAATTGGCAAGAAGAAAGCGAGACAGCATCATGAGAGTCAGGAGAGGTGTGATACAGTTCTTGTCACCAAATGGCAGTGTAAGTTTAGGCTGAGTATCAACTCATTTGGGCTTGCAAAATATAGAAGTGACTTCCCATCTCAAAATTCTGTCATTCTAAAGTTAGACTGCTGTCCCTGGGCATGATGCACCAATGACAATCACACCTGGAAGGTGATTGACACTTTCCAGGGAAAAGGATCATTAATTACTTGACTTAGGGAAGCAGGACTTACCACGCCTGGTTAACTTAGCTACCATGTTCAAGGATACGGACCAGCAGAGACCAGCATACATGGAGAAGGACCTGGTTCATACTTTTCATCCCATTATGTTCATCCACACCTCTCTCTCTTTCTAATTTTATTTTTTTAGGTACTATGGAAACGTTCTTTGATGCTGATTTTTAAAGGACAATGCTGCTTCCTGTTTGGAAAGACACAAACCCATTTTAAAAGCTAGTGTGGGGCTGGAGCAGTGGATCAGAGGGTTATGGTGCTTTCCTGGCATGTGCGTAGACCCTGGTTTGGGCCCCAATACCATATACACAACTATGTGTCAGAGCAACGAAAATCAGATGAAAAAATAAATAAATTTGATTCTCTCTCTCTCTCTCTCAGTCACACACACACACACACACACACAGTCTCTCTCTCTCTCTCTCTTAAATAAATAAATAGATAGATAGATGCGAGCTAGTCCGTGTCCTCAGTATCTACAGTGTCTTGGAAATCAAATGGACATCTTTATTGTTTTAGAGGAAAAATGGACAAAAATAGTTTAAAGTTCTCACAACAGAGAGAGAGAGAGCTGTTGAAAAGAGAAGTTTTGATAGCAGCTGATCTCTTTTCCTGTCTATCTCTCCCTCTCTCTCTCATCTTTCTTTATCTCTCCTTCTCTGATCTGCCTGACTTTTTCCTGAGATTTTGGAATGACAGGAAACAGAATCTATGACTTCAGGCACATCTTCCTAGCAAATCACTTCTCAGTCTCCTGGGTAACTTCGGAGGGTACCTTGGAATGAGTCGTAGAAATTCACCCGACGGTCATTTAAGCTCTACACACTAAGCCTGTTGATATTCCTTTGTGGAAGTGGAATTAGGCTACCTTCCCCACATTCTTGGTCAGTGCACTGAATAGTTCAAGAGACAATGTGTTGGTGTGCTCTGTCTCCTCCACCCAGGTCAGGGGCCCACAGATGCCCATGGCTCTCCACCAAGCTCCTTTCAGCACTATGTGCACAGTAGGGTTGCCTTCTTCACTGGCCCAGGGCTCGTCTGGGATAATTTATAGTTCTACAGTCCATAGTCATCACTGCAAGAGGCTGATTTTACAGCTTTCCCCCATGGCTATTCATTCCAAGTCCTGTACAGTGCTAAGTGACTAAACACTGAAGATTTCACTTTTGTTTCAGGGATATCTAACAAGAAGTTGTTCTGTCTTGATCTCAGCCAGCTCAGAACAATTAAACAACATTTGACATCTCAACTGGGTTGGAACACATCTACCTTCCCCCAGTAAACCTTTGGGAAAAAGTAAATTTGGAGTTTGACCTTTCAGGGATCAGAATTTCATGAAACACTAGACTCTGAAACACTCCTATTGCAAATAGAACTTTTTTTTTTAATACGAGGTTGTAACTCTTGACCATTCGGTACGTTTTCCTGGCTTATTTGTTTAAAAAAATAGAGGGTTATGTTAAACCATTTCCATTCTCATTCAGTGGTCTGCACTTCAGCAATATTGGCTAAAGTTAGGAGTGCTGCCTATAACACTGGGGTGGTTGGAAGTGAACTGGAACTGGCCCACAAAGAAATTGGATTCATGACCTTGGCCCTATTACCACAAAACCAACTAGGATGTGGGCCCAGAGGCCTGTAGCTTGGCACCAGTTGTTGAGAAAGGGCAGGCTACCCTGTAGGTGACAAATTATAGATTCCTACAGCTTCTGGAGCAGTCTCAGAAGGGATCCCTGGTGACCAGCTTCCCCCCTAAAATGGCTTCTTGATTGAAATGGTTTTGCCCATGTCAGTAGGTAGGAACAAGCCAAGGTAAGTGCCCTTCAAGCTGTGTGTCCTGATGGGAATTGGGAATTGTGCATAACTGAGTCTGCATTCCAGCCCACCACTTGGTTGCTATCTCATCCTGCTTAAGCTTTCCAGAACTTATTTCTCCATGTTTAGAAGAGGGATGGTGGGACTGGAGCCGAGGCTTGGCTGTTACGGTGCTTGCCTGGCATGCACAAGTACACAGGTTCAAACCCCAGCATCCAAGTACACAAATAAGTGTCGGAGCAACGAAGGCCATGTGAAAAACTCAATAAAAAATTGATTCTCTCTGTCTCTGCCTCATGCACGCTCGCTGTCCTTCTCTCTTAAAAAAAAAAAAAAAAAAGAAGAGGGATGGTAATAGCACCTTCTTTATGTGTTTGCCAGGGGATTAAATGAGAAAAGGCATGTAACATTCTTAGCACTGCACTTGGAAGATGGCAGAAACTTAGCGGTAGCTCTTCCTCATATATTAGTAATCTTAGAAATAGTTACAATAAGAAACCATATTTAAAGTGGTTATAAGAAGAGTGGGCCCATGATGGTGTGCTCTGTGGCTCCAACCCCAGTCACTCCTGCCTGCCTTCTTCCAAGGTGACCTAGCTCTGTCCAGGGCTGCTAAGTGAGGTAAGAATCTTGGCCAGTGTCCAGCTGCTGGGCATGACCCTTGAGCTGGCACTAGTGGGAGGAGCTGCAGAGGGGGCAGGGGAGAAATAGGGTGTCAGTGGGCAGGCTAGGGGAAGAAGTTGGGCTAGGTTTCTGGTGGGGCAAGGGAGAGATAAAGAAAAGGGATAGGCAGAGCTTGAGAGGTTTTTAACCGGAAGGAAGGCAGTTGAGAAAAAAAAAGCCACATCATGTCTCATTGACCTCTTGTTGTCATTTTCTGACAATGAAGAATCAAAAAGAAGAACCAATGAAAGGCTTCTAGGGTATCACAAAACATCAGGCTTTTCTCTCCTCTTTTTTGGGAATTTTTTGTTTTGTTTTTTAGGGGCGGGGCATGTCTCATCATTGTCTGATTTGTAACTCCAAAAAAGGAAAACTGGGCTATGTTCGACAGATGGTCAGGCCATCAGAACAAGAACGAATGTGTCTTCTTCACCCTAAAAATCTTGTTGCACAACCGGGTGTTATTTCCAAAGGCAACTGAAGTAACTCTGCTCTTGAAACTCTGCCCCATGTGACTATTTTTTCTCTTGTTTGTTAGCCCAGTAATTAAACAGTCATGACAGAGAAACAGTCCTCCAGTTTGGTGGCACATGGACTTGGGAGGTCAACTGCACCTACGGGGGATATCCCCAGAAAGAATGCAGTATATCTTGGGCAGTTGGGAGCAGGTAATAGGTCTGGTCCTATTGGGGGGCCAAGTCCGATGCTCCATGTCCTTCTTCAGTAATACATTTATCTGACTGAGAGGCAGCTTGGTGCAGACTACAGAGCTATGCCCCAAGGAACACTGGGAAGGTTTTCTGGTCACAACAGGAAGCAAAGTCAGAGGGGAGCAGGATTTCAGAAGCGAGGATTCTTCAGGGCCCATGGAGACACCCACTAACCTCCTCATCCTCATAGTAATTTCACCTCTTCTCTCTGCTGGCCACTCAATTTTCACTTTAAGCTTTCCCCAGGTTTTGTTTTGGGGATGGGGGGGGGGAAGATTTAACCAATTGATCTAGTGATTCTGTCTCCTCACCTCCCCTCTGAAATGGCCTATTGCTGGGAACCGTCTATTGTTTACAGCATCTCAGCTTGGTTGTTCTGTCCTCATCTCCAATCTTCCACGTTCAAAATCAACCTCTCATCCTCATCTCCCAAATCAGCATCGTTTCCCTATTTTTGTTAATCAGGCCCACTAGTTACCCAGTCATCCATCGTTGCTCTGCCCCTGGTGGCTTCATAAATGGTCTCCAACAGACTGGATTGATTCTTGACTCCTCTGAAATGTCCCTCATCAGTTGTCACTCTGGTACAGTGCAAGCCCTTATCACTTCCTCATGCCAGACCTCCAGGACTTACTTCTTCCCACCCTGCATGTCTACATTAACCTTCAGGAGTCAGTGGAGGCCACATTGCATCACGCTGGTGGGCACAGAGACCTCATCGCTGCGTGTGGTATAAGAAGCAACCAGGCCCCCAGCAGGGCATTCCCTACATTCCTCTGCCAAAAGGCATCTATGCTCTGCCCTGCCTGGTAGGTGAGAGATGCTAACACACCGGAGGGAAGAGGGGGTGGGGGAACGAGCAGGCAGGCAGGCAGACCCAAGGACAACCCTAATCCCCACCGCCAGTCCCCTCCTCTGAACTCCCCCCCCACTGGTGTCTACACCGCTCATTAAAACACAAACAAGCAAAACCAAACCCTTTTATTACAAAAATTTCCAAACTTACACAACAAACCCTTCTGAACCCATCAGCCAGCTTCAATACCCATCCAGTTTCACCACGCTTATTTCATCTATTCTCTCCTCACCACTACCCCTTTTTTTCCTTTTCCTTTCTTTTTCTCTTTATTTCTTTGGGTCAGTTTACTCCCAAATACTTGAGCATGCATCTGAAAAAAAAAATCATTTGCTTACATAACAGAAAGGCTATTAACCTCCCTAACAAAATTGGTAACAATTCTTACCTGGTCTATTCAAGTTTCACAAATAGTTTTTTTAAAGGCTATTTTTAGAGTTTGTACTTTAATCAAGATCCAGAGTCTGGTCTGTCAGTTTTGTTATCCCCTGTATTCAGTTATGTCTGTGAATTGAGGTCTCTTTAAATTCTTTTTTTTTTTTTTTTGTGATGTTGGGATCAAACCTAGGGTTTCATGCATGCTAAGCACATACTCTAATATTAAGGTACACCCCAGTCCTCTTCTAACTCCTTTAAAACTGGAATAGTCTCTTCCCTACTTTTCCTCCCATGCCACTGACAAAATAAATAATAAACCAGGTTAACTGTGCTGCAGAATGTCTGATACTCTGAATTCACCTGGTTGCTTGCTCCTTGAGATACCACTGATAGCCTACTCATTTCAGCCTTTATACTTTTCCTGGCCTCTCTCTTTGACCTAACTATTGCATTTATATGTAGGATTGATTCCTGGTGGAAGCACAAAGCTCCCAAAGAAATTCTGCTGTGTGAGTGTGAGTGTGTGTGTACATACACACATATGCACGTATGCGGTGGGGGGAAGTTCACTGCTAGATCTTCAATAAACATGTACCTTTTTTTTTTTTTAAAGAGAGAGGGACAGTGAGAGAGACAGAGAAAGAGAGAAACAACTCCATTTAGTTTTTCACATGGCCTTAGTTGTTCCAACACTTAGTTGTGTACGTGGTGCTGGGGTTTGAACCCGGGTCCACGTGCTTACCAGGCAAGCTCCGAAACCGCTGAGCCACCGCTCCAGCCCCAACATGTATCCTTAATAATAAAAAATTATTAATCTTTACTATGGGCAGAATTGTGTAATAGAGAAAGAAATACAGAAAGAAGGCAGGTTCTTTTCTAAAATTTTTAAAATTTTATTTTGTGGTACGGGGGGTTGAATCCAGAGCCTCACATATGCTAGGCAAGTACTCTGTCACTTAGCTACATCCCCAGCAGGAGACAGATTCTTTTTTTTTTTTCGTTTTTAAAATTTATTTTTATTAGTGCATTATAGTTTTACATAATGTTGGGATTAGTTGTCACATATTCCTAGATGCACACAATTTAGTAATACAATTTGTTCAATATTCTCCCCCACACATCCCTCTACCTCCCTCCTCCCGTCCCCTGATCCCTTGCCTTTCTCTGGGTCCTATGTTGTTACTAAAAAACCCAAATACAGTGACATAATTCTTATACCTATGAAGGACATTTTTTATATATATGGCTATAGTATATACAGTGACATTTATAACTGCTTGGAATGTACCTTGCTTTATCTTAGTTCCAACATTTCCCCTTCTCCTCCCTTCCTATCAACCCTTGTTATTCTTCAAAATATTTGACAAGGGGATTAAACATTTACGTTTTTGTACAGGTATGCAGCATAGCTTGTTCAAATATCTTATGAAGTATCTTGTAACTGTATCTCATAAATATTAACATTTTGCATTTTTGTTCTATGGATCTAAAATATGAGTTTGTCTACTTTACTCCAGAGCCTGGGTTTAGGTCCAGCCTCCACAAATGAGGGACACCATTCAGCCCTTGACTCTCTGTGTTTGACTAACTTCACTCAGAATGATTTCTTCCAATGCCATCTGTTTACCTTCAATAGATGAAATATCATTGTTTCTAATAGCTGAGTAGAACTCCATTGTATATATATACCAGAGCTTTTGGATCCATTCATCCAGTGAGGGGCATCTGGGTTGGTTCCATTATTTAGCTATTGTAAATTGAGCTGCTATGAACATGAATATTGCTGTATCTCTGTAATGTGCTGATTCTAACTCCTCTGGGAAAATACCCAGAAGAGGGATAGCTGGATCATATGGTGGATCCAACCCTAATTTTTTGAGGAGAGGAGACAGGTTTTTAAACTGTGTTTCTAGTCCTGTTAGTTATACAGACAGTAATTCTCAAACTTGCACATGCATCAAAGCCATCTGAAGAGCTTGTTTAAAATATACACAATGAAGTGTAGGAGCAACAAAAGCCACATGAAAAAAACTAAATAAAAACGGATTCTCTCTTCCTCTTGTTGCTCTGAAACTTTGTTGTGTACGTGGTGCTGGGGTTCAAACCCATGTCCTCCCGCATACCAGACAAGTGCTGTAACTTCTGAGCCACACCTCCAGCCCCTCAAGGGGAGCATGTTAGTGAGGAGATGAAGGCCAAGTTTAGAACATGGAAAGTGCCCATACGTAAGAGTGGGTAGGAGACAAAGGAATCTGTTCCCCAAGAATAAGGTAGGGGCAGAACAAATAAAGTTAATAGGAATTATCAAAAGGAAAATATGAAGTTAGGCCTGGGATGGTCCCTGAGAATTTGCATTTATAACAAGTTCCCAACTGCTGTTGCTTGCTGGGCCAGGGATCAGTCTTTGACATTCACTAATACTAGTCATGAACTTCAAAAAGTCTTCCTTAGGAGACTGGAGTTGAGGCTCTGCCGTTATGGCGCTTGCGTGGGATGCACAAGTACACAGGTTCAAACCCCAGCACCCACGTACACAACTAAGTGTCAGAGCAACGAAAGTCATGTGAAAAACTCAATAAAAGTTGAATCTCTCTCTCTCTCTCTCTCTCTCACTATTCTTCTCTCTTAAAAAAAAAAAAGTCTCCCTTAGGGGCTGGAGCAGTGGCTCAGTGGTTAGAGCACTAGCCCAACATGCACCTGGCATGTATGAGGATCCAGGTTCGAAACCCAGCACCATATACACATCTAAGTGTTGGAGAAACAAAGGCCAGATGAGAAAAATAAAATTGATTCTCTCCCTCTCTCTTAAAAAAAAAAAAGTCTCCCTTAGCTCCTGGTGCCCAGCTATTGCTACATTACTAATTCTCAAGGCTGCCTGCTCCTCTGCTCCTGAGGTCTCTCTAGCTCAGGGAGTGGCCTGGTCATTTAAACCTTTTTGTGGGAGAAGTTATTTTGAGAATATGTTCTCAGGTGGAGAGGAATAAGGTGAAGGAGTTGACAGCAGAGTGGAGAAGTAAGCTAGGTTTTAGAGTCACAGAAAGTTCCGGAGGAGCAATGGGTGGCAGGGGCTTTGCCCAGGCTGGATCCTGGATTCTTTAAGCAAATGTCTCTGGGCCCAAAGTGTATACTTGTGCTTTTGCCCCATTTAGTGACTCCCACCATCCTTCACACAGTTCCATAGCAGGACCCCAGGGCAAGATACTACTGAGGCTTGGCATTCCGGCTCTTGCTCCAGTGTCTTCGATCCAGATATGGAAGGAAAAGATCCCCTTGGGAGGAATACACAACATGAGAGAACTTGAAAGCCTTCTGAGAGCATCCTAGAATCAAAGTGACTAAATTAAAAAAATCTTGCTTTGCCCAACACTCTCAATGAGATTTTTTTCCCTATTCCACACTTATTTCTTTCCCTACAGGCAATACGATTTGTTCATATTTTCCTTATGATAATTTCTGCTACTTTATTCATTTTCTCCCCTACCTCACTCTTGGGGAACAGATTCTTTTATTTCCCGCCCACCCTTATGTATGGGCACTTCCCATGTTCTAAACTTGGCCTTCACCTCTTCTCACTAACATATTCTCCTTGAGAAACATTATCTATTTCTAAAGCTTTGACTTTCACCCATATATTCATGGCTCTCCACAAAATATCCCCAGCCTAGACCTCTCAACCTCCAGACCATTGTGCCAACTTCTGCCACATGTCTCCACCTGATGGCTCACATGTACCTCCAACTCAGTACATTTAAGGCATCTTATTTTCCATCCCAACACTTACCTCTTCACCCTTCCCCCCAGCTGTGGGCTTTACCACTGTTCATCCTGCGTTCCCAAACTCTTCAATGGCATCACACCTCTTGAGTTGTTCCAGCTTGAGATCAGGTAATCCTCTTTAATCTTCAATTCTCTTTTCCTCACCTAGCCTCTCTTAATTGCTCATTAGACCCTATCTCTTCACCCCAAGATATCTTTGCAAATCTTCTTACGATCTCCCTCACCTTCAACTCAGATTCAATCCTCTTCTCTTTCCTGAATCACTGCAATATATTGATGACAGCTGCTATGAATTGAGTGCATACTCTTTGCCGGGAACACAGTGCTCACGCCCTTATTTCCTTTACCTGACTTAATTACAATCCAGTGATGTAGCTACCATCATCTCCATTTTATAGATGACAAAACTGAAGGCTTAAAAGTGTTAAGTAGATTGACCAAAGGCCCCTGCTTTTTGGTAAGCAGTAGCTAAGAATCTGTGTTCTTTTTTTACCCATTTTTTTTTTTTAAGAGAGAAGAACTGTGAGAGAGAGAGAGGGAGAGAGACAGAGAGAATCAATTTTTTTTTATTGAGTTTTCACATGGCTTTCATTGCTATGACACTTAGTTGTGTACGTTGGTGCTGGGGTTTGAACCTGTGTACTCGCGCATGCCAGGCAAGCGCCGTAATAGCGGATCCACCACTCTAGCCCTACCCATTTTTTTATTGATGCCTTATAATTGTACATAATGGTGGGATCTGTTGTTACATATTCATACACGCACACGATATAACAATATAATCTGGACAATATCATTCCCCAGATCTCCCCTTTCCATGCCCCTGGTCTTTTTTCTCTACTCTATTTACCTCCCTTTGGTTTTCATGAAATCCCCTCCATCCCCACCTTTGTTTTCTTTTCTTTTTTAAGAGAGGGAGGGGCAGAGAGAGAGAGAGAGCGAGAGAGCCAATTTTTATTTAGTTTCCATGTTGCTTTCGTTGCTCTGAGCCTTTGTTGTGTATGCGGTACCTGGGTTTGTACCCACATCTTCGAGCATGCCAGGAAAGCACTGTTAACTGCTGAGCCACTGCTGCAGTCCACCCCCCCGGCACCTTTCTTTCCCTTTTTCCTCTCTAGCTTCCACATATAAGAGAAAACACATAACCCTTGACCTTCTGAGTTGGGCTTATTTGCTTAACATAATGTTCTTAAGTTATATCTGTTTTCCTGCATATGATGCAATTTTATTTCTCTTTAAAAGAGCTTTTTTTTTTTAAAAGAGAGAAAAAGAGAGAATCAACTTTATTTACTTTTTCATCTCGCCTTTGTTTTCCCAACACTCAGTTGTGTACGTGGTGCTGGGGTTTGAACCCGGGTCCTTCGCATGCCAGGCAAGCACTCCAACCTGCTCCAGTCCCAGAGCCTGGGTTCTTAACCACTACCCAACTTTGGTGGCAACCTAGAATCACCTGAAGAGGGAGAGAAAGAGAATCAATTTTATATATTCATCTGTTTGTTTGTTTCTTTGTCACCCAGTTGTGTACGTGGTGCTGGGATTTGAACCAGAGACCTTCAGCATGCAAGGCAAGCTCCAACTGCTGAGCCACAGCTCCAGCCGGTCACCTTGACTTTTAAAGACTACAGTATCCCAGCCTAACTCCTGGCCAATCAAATCAAAAGTCTCTGAGGTGGAGGTCTGCATGGGTGTTTAAGAAGTCTCTCTCCTCTGGCAATTGTCACAGTCAGGGGGACCCTCTGCTTTTCTGCCTCCGCAAGACCACTTCTCCACTGCCAGACCAGCTTCACTCCAGATTTTCCTCCAAATGCTGTCCAGTTGTTCTTTTAAAGCACCACCATGCTACCGTCCTGCCCAAATACCTCAGTCATCCCCTCTGCCTGTACATTAAAGGCCTAATTCCTCAGCGAAGCACGAAGAACCATTCACAGCTTGTATCCTCCTCTCTGAACCTCTCCCTGTCCCCTATCACTTCCTGTAGGCACCACACGCACTTGAGATTCTCAGTACCTTTGCTAATTATTTGCTCAGCCTGAAGTGGCCTTCCCTCCCTGCCTCCCACCCCACTCAGCCTTAACTCTGGCAAATACCTTCGCTCTCTGTCTTTCTCTGACTCTCTTTCTCCTTCACTTCAGTTAAAATGTTACTTCTACATTTTTCCCCAGATAGTGTGGATGGTTTCCCTTTGTTCTATTTGTAATCTGCTCCGTTACTCTGAATTGCATAAATCATTTGTATATTTGTTTCCCTCAAAAGACTGAGTTGGGCTGGAGTGGTGGCTCGGTGGTTATGGTGCTTGCCTGGCATGCGCGAGTACACGGGTTCAAACCCCAGCACGCACATACACAACTAAGAGTCAGAGCAACGAAATTCATGTGGAAAACTCAATAAAAATTGACTCTCTCTCTTTGTCTCTCTCTATCTCTATCTCACTGTCCCTCTCTCTTAAAAAAAAAAAAAAAGACTCTGCGTCTCAAGATCCGTGTCTTGTTCATCTTTTTACCTTTGTGACTTAGTCAATGTTAGGCACTCTGGGAATGAAGAATGAATGAGTGAGCAAGCTCTGGGAACTTTGCCCAGCGGTGCTGCTGCGCACTGTTACCTGGCTCTGTCCAGTAGTGGTCAAAAGCAGTTCCTTGAGTCTGCTGGGTTCAAATCCAAGTTTGGCCCCCTTAGCAAGGCTACTGTGGCCACTCACAGGAGACTGCCCTTATTTATTCTCTCTAGGCTTCATCTCCTCACTCGTAAAATGGGAATAATGATAGAACCCACTTACCTCATAGAGTGGCCATGAGGATTAAATGATGTTAAGGGACCAGCATAGGACCTGGCACACAGCAAGCACTCGGTAACGGTCCATTATTATTAGCTTAGAAAGCAGACTTCCAGTATATTAATAGCAGTAATGGAAAATTACATCTACACACATATGTATGTGTGTTAAGAGACACATGGGAAAATGCTCACTATGGTGATAATAGTGTGGTTTTTTAAACTTACATTTTTTCTTTACTGTTGGTATTTATTTCACTTTAAATATCAATTTTTATGTACACACATAGCCTCTTTAACTGCCAAAATACACACCCCATGCATATACACAAACACTCCAACCCCTAATATACATATATAAACCCAGAAACACACAGAAAACCACAAACGCACATACTCCCTTAGGAGACAAAACTCAGTCCAGATGTGACCCAGCCCCAGGGACTTTGAGAACGTGCCTGCTTAGAATGCTCAAACCTCAGGCCACCTCTGGCCTAAAGCCAGTAGCAGGGTGGGCAGGCACACTGCCAGCCCTGGAACCAGAAAGTGGCGTTGCTGTTAATCCAGGCCTCCAAGTAAACACTCAACCTGGGTTCTGGAGACAGACTCCTTAGGAAGTACAGACCCTTGAGGAGAGGTGGGCTCTGCTAATCTTTACCCCCATGGAGGTGAGGAGCAGAGGACAGGAGCCACCTCAAGACACACAGGGTCGGGGGAAGCTAACTGCCTTCCTGGCCATGGTTTTCAGAAGAAAAGGAACTAACTAGTTTTAGGAAATGATTTATTTTTAGGCCCAAATTTTTAGGAAATGCAAAAGGAATTGGATTCCATTTTCATTGGAAGCTCCTTTCTTCCAGTGAACAAGAAAACTTGCAGTGACTTTTGAACTGTCCTTAGTGTTTAGGACTTAGTTTTGCTGGAGTTTAATATCAACTGTGTTATCATAATTAGTCCACTCCTTGGTGGAGTGTAATGTCACCAAGAAAAATCAGGTGTCACAATGACTTCCAGAAATCAAACCTGCTTTCTTATTAAAGAGATCAAAAGATGCCAAGAAGTCTCAGGATAGAAAAAAGGCCAACTGCGGAACCCATGAAGCAGCCCTGAGCTTTGGAGAAGAATCTGGAGAGATACAAAGAAAACAGAACAGGGCCCCATCCAGAGTGGAAGACCTTCAAAAAACAGGTGCTGGTGACCAGGTGCCAGGCACCTGGTCTATACTCAGTTTAGAGTCAGATAGGGAGATCATGGTGTTAGGGAGCACCTGAAGGCACCCAAGCTTAGGGCAGGAAAGGAAGAGGGGATTCCTTTGCCTAAAAGGACATGACCTCTACTCGCAAAAAGCTGACAATGTAGTTATGGAAATGAGATGGACACCCACAAAAGAATTAGAAAAAAATCTCCAAAGTTCTGTCTTGAGCAGTAGAGATCCTAAAGCATTGAAAAAGTTTGAAAAATTGTAACTAGCCAGGGTTACCATACACACCACATGTACACAGGGGCTGCACAATGTATGATCTATGCAACTGGATCTCCTTCAGGACCGAGAATTTATGCTGCACAACTCGCCCCTGACTAATACACAGTACACCTCTTGCATCACCAGTGGTCTCAGTCATCTCCAACTCAATGAGGGACCATTTAGGCAAAAAGGGAAGGCGTGGTAGTAACATAAATTGCCAAAATTTTACTAATCTGCAGCCACCCTTATTGAATCAGGGCCTCAACCCTTCTTCTACCACCCCCAAGTTTCCTAGTTGTTTCTTTTTTAAATTGAGATATAATTAAGTATCACAAAATTTACCCTTCTAAAGCGTACAATTTGGTGACATTTAGTATATTTATAAGGCTGCATTATCTAGTTCCAGAGCATTTTCATCACTGAAAAAGAAACCTAATACCCACGTGGTGACTTCCCATGCCCACTTCCTCCCAGCCCTTGACAGCCACTAATCTGCTTTCTGTCTCGATGGATTGCCTGCTCTGGGCAGTCCATATAAATGGAACCATATGATCGAAGGCCTTTTGGGTCTTTCCTTAGTATAATGTTGTCAAGGAGTCCTTGTTGCAGCGTTTATCAGTGCTTCATCCCTTCTCCAAGTTATACCTGGACATTCCCAAGTGCTAAGACTGGAGTCTGCTCCTGGACATCTATCTGCTCTCCAGAAGCCACTTGGAAGTAGGACCTCACGACTGCTCTCTCTGCCACTTTGAGTCAGAATGCCTCAGTTCTGTCTTCTGGTCTTCTACAAACTGGAAACCCTCCTCCCTTCTCTGCGATGGCGATAAGTTCTGTGAAGACATGAGGAAGGCTCCACCCTCAGCTTTTAGTCACATCTCCCTGGCTCCTGAAGGAAGGTCTGGCCTTCCATTCCCCAGTCCCTCTTACTCTGATTCTAGAGACCTGGGTTGGCAGGAAGCCCAAGATCCAACACAACTTTCATCTTCGGCTGGGTTTCCTCAGAAGCATATCCTAGACAAGAACTGATATGAAAGTGATTTTTTTAGAATGTGCTCCAGAGAAAATCAGTAGGGGAGTGAGAAAGTGAGAGAGGGAACATGTGGAATCCCAAAAAGGATATGAAATCTAGCAAAGTCCACAGAGGATAACTTGAGCTCAATCCCTAAGGGCAGTGACAGCTGAAATCAGACTTCTCGGGGTGTGGTGTTTATCCTCTGCATCTGCCAGTCATTGGTTAAGAACTGCTTTCTGGATAGGTAAAGTCCAGGCCCCTGGCTCTCTGTGGCCCCAGGGAAAGGGGTCCCAGCAGGATGAGAGCAGCTTTTTGACATGGAGATGCAGTGCTGCTGTAGAAGCAAAAGCCTAAGTTTCTTCTACATTTCTTCGTAAGATCTCCTTTACCAACATCATCAGAACCTCCAACTTCATCTAGCACAGTGCCAAGCACTTGGTATTTGTTGATTGGCTAATTGATAATTAGAAAGACATACTTTCCCAGAGGCAAAAAAAATAATAATAATTTCCTTTATGGTCATAATTTTAATCATTTGAAAAAATGTATATCTATATAATGTACTCCATATTTATATCTATCTATATAGATATCTATATATAATGTATATAGATATATATTATATATCTATATCCTGTACTCCATTTATATATAGATATATGTAGATATTATATATCTGTATAATGTACTCCATTTTATATGTATATCTATCTCTCTTTCTATATATATATATATGTATATGTCTCTTTTCCACTTATTGTACACTTTGGCATGTGCAAAAGAAAATGAAACCAGTACCTGCTAGGTGGCCAATGTAGAAGAAGAAAACTTAGAAACTCAGGAAAACCTGCTTCAAGAAGTTCCAGGTAATGGGGGCTGAAGCAGTGGCTCAGTGGTATGGTTCTTGCCTAGCCTGTGCAAATACCTGGGTTCAAACCCCAGCACCACATACACAAGTAAGTATCAAGAAAAAAGGCCAGATGAAAAACTGAATAAAGTTGATTTTCTCTTAAAAAAAATGAAGTTCCAGGTGACAAACTCAATTGTCACCAAGTGTTCAGTGTTTGATAAGCCAGGGATGTGGACTGAAGCTGTGTGTAGAGATTCCTCTCTGATGTCTGGAGTGAGTCTCATTTTCTTCTTTTCCATAGTTCTCTGGCTGATTGGACGTGGTCTCCTCACCTGCTCTGCCTATCTCCCAGGGTGATATAAAGATGAAATCAACGGATGTGCAAGGCCTTGAGAAACATAAGGTCCTCGCAAATATATTGCAGGATTTAAATTGCTTTTGGCTTTTTAAAAGGGTTCTTCAGCAACAAAGAAGAAGAGTGAGAGTGAGGCTGAGAACGTTCTCTTGGGTCCTCAGTGAAGGCTGAGTTTCAGAGGGAATTGACTGTGATCTCAGACTTGGCCAGAGACTGTACATTCATTAACCCTGCCATTAGCAGTGCCTTTAGACCTTCCAGCTACAGCTGGGCTAATCATTAAAGGACCCCAGCAGAACAGGGGTCAGGAAGGAAGGCAAGGGGGATTATAAGAAAGTGTGGCATGGGGGAAATGGAAGAAAGTGTGTGTGTGTGTGAGAGAGAGAGTGAGAGAGAGAGAGAGTAAACTGATAAAGAAATGGAGGTAAAGGAGAGAGGAAACAAGAGATGACCACACTGGACAGTGATGGACACCATTAGCAGCTGCTCCTGTGACCTCCATGATGTGGGAGCGCCACATTTGACACATTCTCATCAGAGCCCAGCTCTCAATCCTTGGTATACCTTTCCCAATTATTTAAGGGAGGAAAAGTTGAGAAGGGTCTTCAAGGCAATCTGACTTTGACCTCCCATTCCTGTCCCGGGTCTCTTGCAGGCCTTGGGCAGAAGGTGGCCAGGATAGCCAGAAAGCAGAGGCTGTGACCCAGCCAGCAAACAGAGGGCTCTCAGTGAGTGTGCCAGCCTGTAAATTGTCCTTTTGTTTTGCAGGCTTTACGGAACACGGTTTTATTTCATGTGACTGTACTATTTCTATTTCAGGAGGAGTAAATATTGCCGGCGGTCTGTTTAAAAAGGCCAATGACCTGAAATTGTTTTTCCCTTTCTTTTCCATTTGAATTATCTCCAAGAGGAAGGTCTGCCCATGTATCATGCAGTTTTAATTCTTTGCCTTTCAATTCTAACTTTCCCTTTTTGTCTTATGATATGAAGGACTAGGAAATAAAAGGGAGCAGAGATAGGGGGATAAAGAGGCAAAGCGCTGGCCTAGGTTTAGGGACGTAAGGGAGAGATATCCAGGGTGTCACTGGAAGAGGGCAGGGAGCCCTCGGCTCTCTGCTGCCTTCACTGCTTCCGGAGCTGGTGTTTGACCTATAATTATAGTCTCTTTCCTCTGATTTCCTCTGAGAAAATAGCAACATTCAGACTAAGCCGAGTGTAGGAAAAAAAGACTACAAAAAGGATCAGGGATTTATAAATACAGTTAAAATTATAGGATTGTTACCTCCATGGTTTAGCTCTCTAAAGAGAGGGCTGAGAAGAGGGAGCACAGTTCTTCAAACTTGACTCAGGTCCTAAAATACCCAGGTGTAACTCTTTGGGGGCCAAGTCAAGCAGAGATTCACTGCAGGTTTTTTTCCACTGGATAAAAGAACATTGTTTTTAAAAAAGGTTGTTCCTGGCCAGGATTTTTATCTGACTTCTTAAGGATTCTCACTCACTATTTAATTGTTCAGTCTCTTCTCATCAAACTTATTATGTTATTATATAGGGGTAGAGGATATCTTTGTCTTGGCCCAATACCGCTCAGTCTTATGGGGGGACTGTATTTCCCTGGGGCAAAAAATGTGTTCACGTTAGAAGTTTTATCTTCTTGTATGACACAGCACACTGGTTACAGCTGATCCACACTGACCCTCTTGTGGGATTTCCTAACTTGGAACAAATAATTTCTCTTAACTTGAGAAATTACTGGCTAAATTCATTTCTGGTGATGGAGACAGATGGAAATACAGCCGTGGAAATGGAGACAGGCCTATCTGCAGTGAAGGAGGACAAAGCGATGAAGAATGAGGAAGAGAGACAAGACACAGAAACAAAGGGTTGGCAACTGAAGTCTCTGGTTCCTTGGTTCCTGAGGCCCAGGCGCACGTCCCCCTGACCTTTGCTTAGTTTGGGTATTCAACTTTCCCATGGATTTCACGAGCTAGAACTTTCCCTCTTTTGCCTAAATTAGTTCATGTGGGAGTTCCCATGTGTGCAACCAAAAGTCTTGACTAATATAATAGCACTAGTGCCAAGAATTCTGAAGAAAATTTGGCGAAGCAGTGTTTTCATTGCGGTACCTGAAGGGTTAAGGGTTCACGGCTCTACTTTTCAGAAAGAGAAATGTTGGGAAAAGAATGAAAATATCTTAAGCAGCATTTATGACCCAATAATTGAAAAAGAGGAGGAAACTGGGAGAGAAGCCTGTGGCCTCTGCCTTCATGTGAATCATGTATAAGCTTTCCAGGTAGCAGATCTGCAGAAGAAACTACAATAACTGCCTTCCCATCACCCATGACAGGGTCTTAACTCTCAGTCTGGAATCTGCAGTTGACCACCTAGTACAGCCGCAGAAGAGAGTCCCACCATCTTCAGCATCACCGCCTTTCCTATGCTTAGACCTCCCTGCTGAGTGATTCCAGTGCTCTGTGTGTCAGTGAGACAAAGGTTACGGCCTGGCATCATGATGGTGTAGAAAATGTTCTGCCCCAGTGTTTTGTTTTAGTCAGATTTTTTTTCCATTGTGACTAAAAGACCTGACAAAGAACAATTTTGGAGGAAAAGTTTATTTGGGGGCTCACGGTTTCCCAGGTGCTAGTCCATAGAAGCCTGGCTCCTTCCTTCTGGCTCCAGGTGAGGCTGAACACTATGGCAGAAGAGTGTGGTGGAGGGTAGCAGGTCAAGGCATGGCCCCAGGAAGCAGCGAGAGACTCTACAACAGATACAAAATATATACCCCAAAGGCAGCCCCCAGAGGACCCACATCCTCCAGCCACACCCTACCTGCCTTCAGTTGCCAGTTAATCCTTATCGGGGGATCAACTCACTGATGGGATTAAAGTTTTCCTAACCCAATCATTTCACCTCTCAGCATTTTTGCATTTTCTCATATATTGAGCTTTTGAGGAACACCTTTCATCCAAACCACAACAACTGGGAATCTTGGCACCTGGATTCCAGGCAAAGTTTGGCCACCCACCATTATAGGAATAAGCTAAGCCACTGGGTTCAGTTTTTCATCTGCTGAATAAGGAACTGGGCCTGATGATCTCTAAATCCCCTTCCCGCTCTTGTATTCTGACTCGAAGGTCAGCTCCGGCCTAGAGTTATTGTATACAATGAACAGTATTTGCTTTCCACCAAAAACAAGGGTAAGAAGGGGAAGAGAACAGAAATCCACTGGTTTTCTCATACCTAAGGTGAGATGATTCTTTTTACAAAATTTAGGTTATTTCTAACACATTATCAAGTTTTTAAAAAAAACAGGTGTATAAGAAATGCATGTTTTCTGTAGCAAAATGTAAATTCAAATAAGCAAAAGAACTTAATTATAATCTTTAATCCTTTCTATCAGATAATTTCTATTAATGTTGTATATGTGTAAATTAAAATATTTTCTATAAACTTGCTATGGCTTGAGTGTATCCTCCAAATTTCATGTATTAGGAACTTAATCCCCAAAGTTATGTGTTAATTTTATTTGGAGAGGGGGCCTTTGGGAGATAATGAGGATTAGATGAGGTCATGGGAGTGGGGCCCCTCCTTTATAAGAAGAGGAAGAAAATCTGGAGATAGCAAGATTCCTCTTTCTTACCATGTGATACACTCACCATGTCATGACCCAACAGGAAGTTCCTCACTAGATGCCAAACAGATGTTGGCACCATGTTATTAGACTTCCAGAACCACGAGGTGAAGAAACCTGTATTGTTTATAAATGATCTGGTCTGTGGTACTCAGTTATAGCAACAGAAAATAGATTAAAATAGCACACAAATATATTCACAAATATATTTTTTTCTTCATGAAAATAGGATCAGACTATCCATTCTGTTTTTCAAGTTCAACTTGACATTTAATAACAAGCTGAAAAAAACATTTTTTATGTTAAAACATATACTTACATAATACCAGTTTCAATTGCTATACGGTAATCTGGTGTTTGGATGCACCTGAATTTATTTAGCCAATTCCTGTGGCTGGATAGTTGTATAGACTGATTTTTGAGCAGTATTACCAATCTTATAAACGTACCTTTTGCAAACGTGTTTTTCAAGGCTTTTGAGTGAGCATCAAGCAGCAACTCAGCATGATTAAGGAGATAGGTCTGTCACACCCCTTTTTGTGAATTCATGTGTTATGTAAGCTCTTCCAGATTGCAGCAAACCATTTGATTCCTCTCTGCCATGCAACCTCTACCATTCCAGTTACAACCGATTGCATTGGCATCCAGTTCTATAATGACAGCTATCTGGAAGCAGGCCAAAAGCCTCTGAGGCATCCGGCAGGAGACCTATTCATAAGACAGTTTCTCATCCTGGGTGGACACTGGCCTAGCTGAACAGATTCTCTGTCAGGGCATGAAATCCAAGACTGATGAGTGGCCTCAGTATCGAGGGCAGGAGCAGACTCAGTGCTAGATCCATGGGGTAAACTCCATCAACTGGGGCTGGAGTAGTGGCTCAGTGGTTACAGTGCTTGCCTGGCATGTGCAAGGACGTGGGTTCAAACCCCAGCACCACATACACAACTAAGTGTTGGAGCAACGAAAGCCACATGAAAAACTAAATAAAATTGATTCTCTCTTTCTCTCTGTCACACTCAAAAAAACAAAACAAAACAAAAAAAAACTCCATCAACTGAAGCCACCAGTGGGCTCCCTAAAACCTGAGAGGGAAAAATGTCTTCCAGTGTGATGTCCCAGAGCCACATTCCCTGGCTCCAGGTAACTTAACCAGGAGGGTAAAGGTGTGATCTTCTGGAGCCAGAGAACCTGACTGTGGACTGACTCCATCATTTCTTACATGTATGATCTTTGGCTAGTTTCTTCACTTTCCTGTTCCATGTTTCCCCATCTGAAAATGAGAATATTGCCGCCTACTACAAAAGGCTGCTGTGACAAATGAATGGGAAAAAAATCCTTTAGAAGAATGCCTGGTATCCAGCAGACATTATCATGCCTGTGCTAGTAAGCTCGGTTGTAACCTAGAATTGCAGGAGTTTAAAGAGGTCACTGATATCTGCAAGGACAAACTGATGACTTCAGATATCCTATTATTAGTTTAGTCTGTAAGTACTACTGTTTCCTCTCGCATATTGGTGAACTTCTTGAGGACAGGGCCATGTCTTTCGTTCCATTGTGCCCTCCCCTGTGCCTTGCACAGGGCACTGCTCCATCTGCAGTTGATTCTGCTGACTGGTGGGAATGCCTGTTTCTTGCAGGCCCAGCACAGCCAGTTTGGAGCAGTAGAGCAGGCAGCCTGGCCAACAGCCCAGCTCCCCTCCTGGCAGGGCAGCCTTCCCAAAGCCGTCCTCCCTGCTGGGCAAAGCACCAGCAGAATTCCTTGCAGCAGCAAGCGGAAACCTTGTGTTGCATGCAGAGCCAAAGCCTTGCGACTGGAAGTTGTCACCTACTATGGTTTGCCGGCTTACAAAAACATCCCCGATAAAGCTAGCTAGCCCCAGAGCTTCCATGGTCATGTACCAGAGCTGACAAAATGTAGATCTAAAATCTGTTTTGGAAACACCTCCTTCCAAAAAGGCAGATGCTTGTCTGCTTCCTCAGCAGGGGCCCCCAAGTCACACACTGTGCCTTCCTTTCTAATATGATGCTGAGCCTAGAACCCTAGGCAAATAATGGAATGAAGTCAGGGAGCGTTGGTGGTCCATCTTACCTCTTCCTTCTCTTCTGGATGCACCTGCTGACCTACCTGGGCCACTAAACATGGGCCCAATTGAGTAACAACCAATACTCCAATTTCTTTCTTTTTTTTTTTTAACAATTATTTTTTTTAAGAGAGGACAGAGAGAGAGAGAGAGAGATTGACAGACAGACAGACAGACAGACAGAGAAAATCAATTTTGGGTAAGTTTTTCACATGGCTTTCGTTGCTCTGACACTTAGTTGCATACGTGGGTGCTGGGGTTTGAAGTAGTGTACTCGCGCATGCCAGGCAAGCACCGCAACCACCAATCCACCGCTCTAGCCCCCCAAAACTCCAATTTCATGTGAACTGGAGAGACATCTGCCAAACAGGATGGCTAGAGTAGAAGGAGCTTCAGAACACTCACAGCAAGTTTAGAACTCAAGGTGGCGTTGGACAGGGATTCAATTTGCTTTTAGCATTATTCAGGGCCAGATATTCTACTGGGTGTGTTGCATAATAACATCAACAGCCAAGACATGGCACAAACTACCTGATGATTGCTATGCCAAGCAGTTTACACATATTAACTCATTTAATCATTACCAAAAAACTATGGAATCGGTCTGGAAATGTGGCTCAGTGGTAGAGTGCTTGCCTAGAAAGCATGAGGCCCTGAGTTTGATCCCCAGCAGCACAAAAACAACCACCAAAAATTGAAGTAGGTAGTGTTATTTGTTTCATTTTACAGTGGAGAAACTGAAGCACAATAACTTGTTCAAGGTCTCACAGCTACTTAAAGGCACAATGGGATGTGTACATAACCCCTATTCAAAACTTTACAATTCAAGTTTAAATAGGATTGTGTACGCACATACACATTTCATTCTCACGGTAACTCTATTAGTGAGGTTAATGTGGTTCCATTCGGTGTATGAAAAAATTGAAGCTCAGACAGGTTAAATATGTTCAGTTCACACAACTAACAAGTGGCAAATATCCCAACGCTGGCTCCACCACACCCTGGCACATGGAGAAAACCTTGCAAAATGACAAGAAAGTGCTTCGTGGGCTTTGCTAAAGAGACAGCTGAAAGATCACAAAAGTTGGGAATGTACAAATCGAGTCTGCTGGAGGTAGTGCTCAGGCCCTGCGAAGGTGGAGGCTGATGCCTGACCTGTTGCTACTTTCACACCACACCAATTAGCCAGATTGGTGACTGATTTAAATCTGATCGTGGCACATTTTCCAAATGCCTTTTAGAGAGGTGAACCTTGCAATGCTGGGAGAAAAAAAAAAAAAGGCTCTAAATGCAGTCAAATTTCAACTGGAAAAACCCGAAGCTTTTCTTACCCTCCCTACTCACTTCCTAAGCCATCTATCTCAGTTTTCTTTTCTTCTGTGCCCCTGAGGTTTTTCAGCCCAGCTTCAAGCTATCTTCAGCTCAAGATAGTTGTTATTTCTAGAGTCATAGACCTGCAAGGATAACCCAGTGCATCTCTGTCTGCTTTAAGGCTACTTCAAGCAACAGTTACCTCTCTTTGGATGTTGAAGGTTTTTCTCCCTGCGTGAAGTAGCCTTGTTAGTGTTAGTGATCAGCACATTTATTTTAGGCATCTGGAAGTGCCTCCTTAGAGATGACTTTGCCTACCCCCTACTACTACCAGCAGCAGCCCAGGTCCTCACTGGGGAACATCAGAGGGTCTATCCCACCTTTTCCAAACCCAAAGTAGCTCTTGGAAGGACCACCAGAAGTACAGAAATAAATAGGAGCCATTCAGGAACTTACATGAAGATAACGTCAATACCATGAGACTCTGTCAACAATCTGTAACACCTGTAAGGAGTCGCCCATGAACATGCAAAGAAGAAGCTATCAGTGCCTCAGGGGTCCAGAAACCTCACCAACGAAAAGGCCCCAGCAAGACACTGGGGCCCAGAGGTGCTGCAGGCTGGGGAGGCAGCATAGGTTTCTCCACTGAAGGAAGGTGGCACAGGTTTTGCAATCTGACCTTTTCCCTTGCTATCCATGGGACTAAAACCAGTGACACACCTTGGAATTCCCAGGCTTTATTTTCATTGTGCAGCTGTCTGGGTGGCTCCCTGCAATAAAGAGTAAATGAGTGATCACTATAAAATTGAATTGTATTTTAGATCAATCTTCATCATCCTCTTCAGGCACTAATCGATTGCCCAGCTCCTTGCAGATTGACGGGGTGAGGTCTTCCCAATAGAATAGAGGCATACGCTGATCTCAGCATCTCCAGTCCCATCCCTACTGTGGCTACCTTCCCAGCCTGAAGCTCCCAAGAAAATGATTTGCCCATGGCACCAGCTGACACTGATAATCTTAGTTGCACACTAGTTGTTTCTCAACAGTGAGCACTAATTAAATGTCTGCTAAGTGTCAGGTACTGTGATGGGTGCCACATACGCATTATCTAATGAATCAGTATGTTATCTCCATTTTATAGATAAGGAAATAACAGTATAAGAGATCAAGTCACTGCACCAAGGTTCCCCACCGAATGTTGAACGAAGCACTGCTTCATTACTGACCTGTCCCATGTACCTAGAACAGTGCTCGAAAACAGGGAAGATGTTCAACAAAAGTTCTTGACTGGGCATGTAGCTCAGTGGAAGAGTGCTTGCCTAGCATGTGTGAGGCCCTAGAGTCCAACCCCAGCACTGCAAAACAAAAATAAGAAAATCGTTTTGAACCCTTGCTGCTTAACCTCTGAACTCCATCCCAAGCCCCCCCCCCCTTTTTTTTTTAATTTTGAGAAAGGGTCTTGCTAAGTTGCTGAAGCTGGCTTTGAACTTGCAATCCTCCTGCCTCAGCCACCACAGCCACTGGCATTAAAGGTGTGAGGCACCATGCCTGGCCCCAAAACAAGAAAATCTTGAATGGATGAACAGGTCCTAAACGTTGAAGCACAGAGGAATATGCTCTTCAGAAAGGGAAACGTAAATGGGGAAGCAGAGAGGAATACATTCTGCAGGCTAAGAAGAAGAGCCGTGATAATCGACAGCTCGTTCAGCCTTCCCTTTCTCTGTGTATTTACCCCATTGAGCATTTTGAATGGGAAATGTCTAACTACTCTGTGGGTGTACACGCTGGTTGCTAATTTTGGAACACTTGTGAATCCTGGGCCAGAGTCATGACCAAGACTGGTGAGTCATACTCCCCATGCAGAGCACCTCCACACGCACTGTCAGGATAGCCAAAAGTCCCCTGCACTCGCTGTCTCCGTTTACCTTCTGAAGCTGAGGGTAGGGTCAGGATAACAGCAGAACCTCTGGATACCTCTGCCCTCTGGAAACCTACAGACTACACAGGCTCTCCTGGGGGCTCCTCCTCCCTCCTCCCATTCTCCAGGAGGAATCTATCCCTCTCCCCAGAACATCGCTGTGAGCCTGGCAGTGGCAGGGCATGTCTCCATCTGCCCCACTGTGCCTTTCTAGGCAGATACACAAAAGCACCTGTCACCAGGTGGCAATCAGCCTCCTTACCAAAGGACACATCTCATCCCATCCTCAGAGAGAAAGGTTTAGAGAGTGTCTCAGAGAGAGTAAACACACCATGGCTGAAAGAACTGGGGTAGAAAGAAAGCAGAGTTCAGGGGGATCAAACAGGAGGAAGTGGCTTGACACCTATCACAGACTATTGGGTACTTAAAATACAACCTACTGACTTCCTTTTGTGTTGTGGGTTTTTCAGGCTCCTTTGCCTGACCATGCTAGATGGTCAATCAACCGAGAGCAATGTAGAGCCCGGGAGAAAAGAGAAACCCCAGAGCACGTGGCTGTCCTTGGGAATAACACCCCGATCATGCTCTGATAGGTGCGATGGCAATGCTAAAAGCTCAATGGAGATTTTCATCCTCTCTTCAGATATTGGCTTTGATAACTTCCGCTGTCCCTTCAATATGGAGAACGGGGAGTGGAGACTCTCTGGGTGCATGAGGAGGTCTGAGTAGATGAGCAGACACATGCATGCTCCAAACACCAATTCCTCAGCCTGAAGCTCCCCCTAGTTTCACTCCTCCTGACCAAACTGCATAAAACAGGCATAAGAACAGAGAGAAGCATGCTTTTAAAAATAGATCTGATTTAGTAGACTTTAAATAACCAAGGATTATGATATGGGAGGGGGCTACTTTGCATCTCTCTCTCCACTGAGAGAAGAATTTAACAGAACTGCCTCAAAGCTAAAGTGACTGGGGTTTGCTAACAAAGATGTTCTAGAAGGTAAGAAAGCTGCTAAACAGATAACTGTTTGTTTTTGTTTGTTGTTGTTTGTTGGTTGAAAGCAGGAGGGATTCTTGTTTGTCTAGGATGGCTATGGGAATACAGCTTACCTTGACTCGGAGGGGCAGAACAAATCCTTCCTTTTGAGTGTGGTCCCAGCCCTGCAGCACCAGGAGCTCAAAACAGTGCAGGCTCTGAGTCCTGCCCCTGCTCATCAAAAAAGAATCTCCTCTTTAACAAAGTTACCAGTTAAACATGAACCCGAAAGACTGAAGTACTCAGCTAAATGACCTTCTCAGATTCCTCCCTCTTGGGGACCTGATGAACCACCCTAGTTGAGAAGCGGGGAGGCCCCTTGGCTGCCAAAGAAATCTGAGGCACACTGATGTCCCCTCCCACACCACAACTGTCTGTGTTTACAAGACACCTTTCTCCTCAGTCACAATAGTACTGCAGCTGCAGGTCCCTGAATATATGCCAGACTCCCTGTGGCAAATTCCTGGCAAGCCACAGTGCGTGAGAGATCACCAATCCCTTCCTCAGACTCCTAGCAAGGAGGGTGGGCAGTCCAGTAGTATGCGCAGGTCCTATTCTCCTCTCAGTTGTGAGGGCCACCTGTATGCCTTAAAAATAGATCTGACTTAGTAGTCTTTAAATAACCAAGGATTATGATATAGGAGGGGACCTGTATACCTCGTTGCTCATTCACCTGGGGGCCACTGGACAGGGAAGAGTCCTCATCTGTAGAAGAATCATAAACAACTCATATATTATTTTTGCTGGAAAGTATTAAAAAGTCATTGCATAAATTATTCATATATACAAATGAGAGTTAGGACAGTGGCACACACCTATAATCCTAGAGGCTCGGGAGGTTGAGGCAGGAGGATCACAAGTTCAAAGCCAGCCTCAGCAACTTCATGAGGGCCTTAGCAACTTAGTGAGACCTATCTCAAAATAAAAAATAAAAATGGGCTGGGGATGTGGCTTACTATTTAAGAACCTGTGGGTTCAATCCCCGCTAAATAAATAAATAAATAAATAAATAAATGAAAAAGAGCTCCCAAGTCCAATGTGGTAAGTGAGGGGCCTCAAAATATGGCCAACAACCCTTTAAGAATCTGCTTCATGAGCAGGCACAGGGGGAGTATTCGTCCAGCTGTGGATATCAACTATTGTCTTAGTTCAGGCAGACATAACAAACTACCATAGATGTAGAGGTGTAAACATCAAATATTTGTTTTCTTGCAGTTCTGGAGACTGGAAGTCTACCCTTCAGGTGCTAGCAAGGACTCTCCTCTTGGCTTGGAGATGACTGCCTTCTTGCAGAGTCTTCACATGACCTGTCCTCAGTGTGTACCCAATGAGAAAGAGAGAAAGCAAGCTCTGGTCTCTCAAAGCCTCTCTTACATGGGCACAATCCTATCATGGGAGCTCTACCTCAGGACCTTGTCTAAAACCTAATTAACTCCTGAAGGTCCTACCTACAAATACCATCATGGGGGATTAAGGCTTGAACGTGTGAATTCGGGGGATACACATTTAGTCCACAACAACTACTAAAGCAATAGGCTTCAAAGAGCTTGTTTTACAACTTGTGTTTCTTATATTCTTGGCTAATATTATTAGAGTATACTAAGATTACACTTAATAGAAATGAAAACATTTTAATTATGCATCTTCATAATTAATAGTGCTATAGAAATGCAGTTCATCCCTTCTAGGGCCTCATACATTACCATTTCTGTTGGGCTGTAGACCCATGGCCAGATCAAAGAAGAGCTGCACTGAGTATCTACCGGCAGAGATCAGGGGCTCTAGAATTAGAATGGTCTGGATTCAAATGTGATTATTTGGCTTCTTACCTGTGACCTTTCCAAACTTTGATTTCCCAATCTATAAAGTGGAGGGAATTTGTGTACTTTTCATCATTAGGTATCATTATATGGTCATTGTGGGGGTTAATTAAATAATACATGAAAATCCCTGTCACTGAATACACAGTGGCTGTTACTATTGTTGCAGTGGATGTTATTGAGCATGCTACTTATGCTTTCTGGCAATATGTGCTCTTTCTATCAGCCTGAGACCTCCAAGGAGCAGCAATCAAACTTCTCTCAATAGACTCCCTCTCACCTTCCTGAGTGCATAAGGTCTCCTGCTTTATGTATACCAGGGTGCACCCAGTGCACTTCATCAGGCACTTTACCACTGTGTCACATTCCCAACCCCCCCCCCCC
>PVKS010004266.1:0-13598 GCA_004027875.1 Aplodontia rufa | reverse complement strand
AGAACAGCTGGTGCACATCTGTGTTCATAGACTAATGAATCTGGAGTACTGTTCACGGGAGGCAGTGGCAGCAAAAAATGCACCTGCTCAAGAGGGATTGAGCATGCATGTGTGTGAGCTTTCGCTCTCTTCCACTTTTCTGTTCCATCTGAAACCCCAGCCTATTGCATGATGCCATCCATGCTCGGGGAAGATCTTCCTCACTTGTTTGCTGACCCCCATGCCAATCTTTGAAAGCATACTCACAGATGCACCAGAAGGGTGAGCTAACAATTTTCTAGGTGTTCCTCAATCCACTCAAGTTGACAATGAAGATTAACCAGGATGTATATCATGGAATGATTGGCCTTCAAGAATGATCTTTCCTTCACTTCATCTCTCATTTCTGCTGACATTTCCTGTATCCAACATCTGAATAGGCATCCTGGAATGTGCCCAGCATTTCAAGGGTGGGTCACCTCTACCCTCCCAGAATAGCAGGAAACATCATTTCTACCCTACCCCTGTGACTCTAATCATATCTTTTTTTTTTTTTTTAAGATAGAGGGACAGTGAGAGAAACAGAGAAAGAGAGAAACAACTTTATTTAGTTTTTCACATGGCCTTTGTTGCTACAACACTTAGTTGTGTACGTGGTGCTGGGGTTTGAACCCGGGTCCTTGTGCTTGCCAGGCAAGTGCCGAAACCGCTGAGTCACCGCTCCAGCCCCTGACCCTAATCATATTTAATGACCTCAAAACCTATTGTCATCCATCTATGGAAGACCCACATCACCTAAGCCCTCTATCCCATTGCTTTGGTCCAGTGCTCTTAAACCAGATGAATGGCTTGGCCTGTTGGGTAAAGACCATGGACCCTGCTCCTCTCCTAGATCCACTCACAGTCAATCACCCAGTTATCTCTTCCAGGAAGCTTCTCATCTTCTTTCCCTAGGCAAGATGGGGAAGGATGTTGGGCTCCATTGAGCTCACATTGCACCCTGGCTTACCTGTCATTACCCACTGTATTGCAATGATCTGTTTCCCTCTGCCTCCCACACTACAATGAATTCCAGGAGGAACTGGAACCATGTGTCATTCATCTCTATATCCCTACCACTTAGCACTAATATATAATATAAGTTGAAAGGAAGAACATAGGAAGAAAGAAGAAAGTTAAGAAGAAGAAGAAGATAGGAAGAAAAAAGGATGGAAAAACAAGAAAAAAAATGACTGCCTAGGCAGAAGGAAATAATAAGAGGCTAGATCTAATTCTGTAGAATTCCCAGTGGACCTGACCAGTGAAGCTAAAACCCATCCTCCTCTATATTTAATCTTTCAACTTCCCCCTCCCTTTTATTAATTTAAAAATAGAATGGGTTTATATGGACTCATTAAAATCATTGGCTAAATAAGCATGATGGTTCCTGGAGCCCTGGGCCATCAGCAAGTCCTATAAAAGTACCTTCTACTGACAGCAGGGCATAAAACTATCATCAAACACAAACACTGAACTTTTTCCTGGTCACAGATACAGGCTCCACTCTGTGGCCAAGGTCAATTGTTTCTTTTGTGTTCATGAGCCCTCCACAGCTGACAAACATTTGCACATACATACATGAAGATGGGGAGAGGGACCCAAAAGCTCTTAGGAATTCATTGGTAATAATCAATTTACAGGTATTTGCACAAATGGAGAGAAGCAGAAGCCAGGAGAAATAAACAGCAAAACAAAATAGCCAGATAATCAAGAAAGTGTCCAAGTGTACACACACATACACACTCAACAGTTTAACTTCCCCAATAATGTTTTGCACAGATTAATAATTAAATGGCCTTGTGTGTTTTGAATAGAAGCCAACTTCTCAGCAAGGAGAGGTGACAAAGAAACACATCAACAAAGTCAACTGGAATGAAAATTAGCCAGTCCTCTACGCAGATAATCTAGATATACTTGCATTCATTCCCTCTAATCTCAAAAGTTTTAATTCATTATTTGTTGAACACAAAATTTTGGAGATGGATTAAAGCTGGGGTATGGAGAAAGTTCACTCTACAAACTTTGTCCTATTTCAGTTAAACTGGTCATTGGTCTCTCTACACAATAGAAGCAATAGTTTGACCCTAAAACCTGAACCAAACTTTGTTGGTTGTGCCTGGAGAATAGCTCCTCTGGACTTCAGGATCTAACCAATAAGTGTCTTCTCTCTTCAGCAGAATGTACCCCTATAAATGCCATGCCATCTTTCCTAACAATATTTCTCATGATTTGCTTCTTCTTCTTCTTCTTCTTCTTCTTCTTCTTCTTCTTCTTCTTCTTCTTCTTCTTCTTCTTCTTCTTCTTCTTCTTCTTCTTTTTTAAGAGAGAGGGAGAGGGGCTGGAACAGTGTGGCTCAGTGGTTACAGAGCTTGCCTGGCATGTGTGAGGATGTGAGTTCAAACCCCAGCACCATGTACACAATGAAGTGTCAGAGCAATAAAGTCCTCATGAAAAACTAAATAAAATTGATTATTTCTCTCTCTCTCTCACTGTCCCTCTCTCTTAAAGAGAGAGAGAGAGAGAGAGAGAGAGAGAATGATGAAGAGAGAGAATCAATTTTATTTATTTTTTTCATCTGGCCTTTGTTTCTCCAATACTTAGCTGTGTATGTGGTGCTAGGGTTCTAATCCAGGTCCTCGTGCATGCCAGGCAAGTGCCACAAGTGCTAAGACACTGCTCCAGCCTCTGATTTGCTTCTTGATCAGGAATTTTGTTACCGAATGTGTAACTCCTGTGGGAGTCACCTTTCAGAGTGCTGGGAAAATGAATGTGGCTGTAGGAAAAGATAATTTAGTATAGTTAACTTTCAAAATAATGTTGAATATCAATCTTGTCTTGGGACAAGTAGAAGATTACAGTTAACAGAATCCAAAGGAGCCCAACTAGTGCTCAGGGAGGGAAGGTGGGAAAATGGGAAAGGAGATTGTGGAGGAAGGGATCTTGGACACATCAGGGCACCATCCTCCCCAAATCTAAGGAGGTGCTTCCCAGGACAGCAGAGATACTTGAAAGCAGGTTCCTAGTCATGCCTCTTTTCCTCTCTACTCTTTCTTCCTCCTTCCCTCCCTCCTTTCCTTTCATCCACTTTTATTGACCACCTGTGTGTTAGATGCTGCATAGAGGGGACATAAAGATAATAGAAGCGCCCTTATCCTCATGTAATTAAGTAGGAAAGCTAATAACCAACAGGTTCAACAAACTAAATTATGCAACCATATCTCAAGGCCCATGTTAATACATGTGGCCTCACCATGGGCCTCAATGGAGGAGATGGACATCTCTACCCAGCTGCCAAAAGTTCACATAGCTGATTTCACCAACAAGGTGGCCCTCAAAATTTCTCCACATCTGTGCTTCGGAATAAAAAAGAATAAAGTGCCTAGACAACTAAATGCAATGTAAGAATTTTGATTGGATCCTGTCTGGGAAAAATGTTAGAAGATATATTGGGACGCATTATGTAAAAAATTTTTGTGGAGCTAGGTGCAGTGGCACATGCCTGTAATCCCAACAGCTTGGGACGCTGAGGCAGGAGGATCACAAATTCAAAGCCAGCCTCAGCAACTTAGCAAGGCCCTAAGCAACTTAGTGAGACCCTGCCTCAAAATAAAAAGTAAAAAGAGCTGGGGATGTGACTCAGTGGTTAAGTATTCCTGGGTTCAAACTCTGGCACTCTCTCTCTCTCTCTCTCTAGAGAAAAAAAGAGAGAGAGAGAGAGAGATTGAGCATAGGTGATATTAGGTAAATATTATTGTTCACTAGTAAAGGTGAATATGTAGGAGAAAGTCTTCATTTTCAAGAGATGATTGTTAAAGTGTTTGGGAGGAAATCTATAACTTACATTGAAATGGACCATAAAAACATTTATGTATATCATAAAATGTGAAAATATAAGTGAGGAATTTAAGTGTCAACAATACTATTCTTTTAAGCTTTCTACATGTTGAATTTTTTCATGATAAAAAATTGGCAATTCGTCCTACAGGTTATTTATGAAGGCCTGCAGTGGAATAAAGCCTTGTGCATGCCAATTAGCTGATAAATAATCATAGATAACATTTGTCCTGTGCCAGATAATGCTGAATACTAACATGCATATTCTTCAGTCCTCACAGCAACACTGCCTCTGAGTATGCACTTTTCTTTACAGAAAGGGAAACTGAGGCTTGGCAAGGGAAATGCCCACCCTAAGTCACACAGTTGGTAACTAGCAGAGCCAGATTCCTACATGGCTTTCATCTGGTTCCAGACTACTCACTCCTATCTGCAACCCTCTTTTTACAGCCTCCCAGGAAAAGCCTTGAAATGCAACGTCTTGTTGAAGTAATGGTGACAAGGATCATTGCCCTGGTGAGTAAGAGAAAGGATATAGAAAGAGGAAGTGGGGAAGGGAGACACAACCTCACCCTCTGAACCAAATTCCTCACCTAGATCATTGCTGTCAACTGTCAACCATAAGTACAAACAACCTATATAGGAGTCTTTCCTGCTTCATAAGGAGAAGAAAGGCCTCCATCCAGCATCTGACAGGGGAGAAGAGACCTTGGAGACTGAGGGGAAACAGTAAAGAAAAAGGAAGTGGAAAGACATGGCCTTACCTTATGAACTTAAGATTGTTTGGGGCAAATTGAAGCTGTAATGCAGTTTTGTTTTTTTTTTTTCAAAGAAAATTAGTCTTTTTCTTTTTTTAGAGAGAGGGAAGGAGTGTGTGTGTGTGTGTGTGTGAGAGAGAGAGAGAGAGAGAGAGAGAATCAATTTTGTTTATTTTTTCATCTGGCCTTTGTTTCTCCAACACTTAGTTGTGTATGTGGTGCTGGGGTTTGAACCTGGGTCCTTGCGCATACCAAGTGAGTGCTCCAAACATTGCACCACTGCTCCAGCCCCAAGGCAGGTATTTTTGACAGGAGCAGCAGATAAAATGTTTTCTGTTTAGTAGAAAAATTGCTACACTGTTCCACATCACTAATGAGAGCTGGAAAAATATCATAGTTGAAAGGTATAATAATGTTTGCTTCCCAGCGGGTGGCATAATCAAGCTCTCATTGTGTCTGAAGTCTGAATTACTGGCCCACCACTCAGGATACACAAGGCAATTTAAGAGAGCAGACTGGGACTGGGCAACAGTGAGCCATCTGTGCCCTCTCACCTAGTCCCCTTTACAACCTGGGCCAGAGAGAGTAGAGGGCAGGGTGTGCCCGGCCAATTGGCTTTTTACAGGAATTTCAACTGAGACCTCGACCTTGGTTGCCTTGGGCTCAAGCTTCCTGACTAACCAGCCTGTGCACAAGGCCTGAGCGGCGTGGCCGACTCACCCAGGGTCGAGCTGTGCTTCCCTCTTGGTGTAGAAGTGTAAGAATTGGAGGAATCATGTAAGCAGTCAGGGGGATGCACACATGCCAAGCGCCATCTCCCAGGGATTTGACATTAGAGCAAAAGTCATTTCTCCCAGTGCCACTTTTCTTACAGTTCAGCTTTTCCGGAGAGGCCTCAGTTATCTCATTTAATGGAAAGATCTAAGTCTGCATTAACCATTTATGCAGTGGGGCAAAGGGATGTGCGCTTTTATTATTTTAAACAAACACAATTGTGTGGGCTGATCTTAAATATTTCTAGAAAATTCACAGCGTGTGACAACCACAGACCTTAAGTTGGTCTCAGAAGACAAAAAGTTGAAGTCATTTCTGATGATTTCCAACAGGGCAGGATCCATTTTGACTCAGAGGAAAAAGAAATTAAAAGCTACAGAAATGACTGTCATTTTAACAAGCCCAAAATGAAAGGTGCTTCTGAGGGAGAAAAAAAGTGGAGCAATGGGAAAGTATTTGTTCAAATAAACAGCTTTCATGGAACATTTTATCCTAAAGGTCTCCCTAGCCCCCAAAAGTACTCTTGCCTCTAATCCACCTTGTGTACCGCACACTGCTGCAATTTCCCTGATTAAACGTTTCTGTGCCCCCTCCCTCAGCCAACCCACTCCCCCATATCTGGTCTCCCTTACCGGTGGCTTCTCTAAGTAGTAAGTTGCCCGGCTTCCAGGGAGCAATCTCTTTGAAAGATCAGCATTATCCCCACTTCTCCCCTGCCTACAAGAGTGGCTGACTCTCAGACCCTTCCAGGATAAAATGCACTTTCTTAATTTGTCCTATAAGACTTGCCTGACCTTTGTCCCGTCCACTTGGCCCAGACTGATCTGCTGCCACACCAACATACACCCTTTTTTACTGTCACACAGACTTCTCTGAATTCTCACCGTCTGCTCTGTGATGTCTGTCTGTGGCCTTTACAAAACTCATAGCTCCTTAGTCTAGAATGCCCTCCTTCCAAGTTCCCAGAATAAACAGAGGCTTTAAGATTCAGCTCAGCCGGGTGCCATGGAACAGGCCTGTGATCCCAGCAGCTCAGGAGGCTGAGACAGGAGGATGGCAAGTTCAAAGCCAGCTTCAGCAACTTGGTCAGGCCCTAATCAACTTATCGAGATTCTGTCTCAAAATTAAAAACAAACAAACAAAACAAAAATCAGGCTGGGAATGTGGCTCGGTGGTAAATTTCTCCTGGATTAAATCTCCAGTATACAAAATAAATAAATAATTCAATTCAAATGCTACATCCTCAGCAGAGCCCATCTAGAACTTTCTCTCTTTGTACCCAAGCACAGGCATGCATGCACACGCACATGCACACACCTGCCCTCTGCTTACCTCCCCAGCCACTCAGTGATCACACCTGTTATTGATACTCTGCTCTGTTCTCTGTTCACATCTCTGCTGCCCACACCAGACTATGAGCACTTCCTTGATGACAGGGACCGTGAAGCGCTCATCTTTGTGTTCTCAGTTCTTTGCACAGTGCCTGACACCCAGTAGCTGGTTCATAGTCTAAATCCTTTAGCCAGCAAGGTCAGGGTCAAATTCTACACCTCCCATGTCTTCCTTGACATTCCACAGGAAATATGTGTACTACCACAATCTGCTGTGTCCTCTGTTGCCTGTAAATCACTACTTCTGTCTCTCTAAGCATCTGTTAGATTTTCTAGGACGTTAAATTTTTGTTCTTCTATGCTGTAATATGCTTTAGAGAACTCAGTGTTTCTTACTTCCTCCCACCCCTTCACTGACCTTGGGATGTTCATTAATTAATTTGTTAGTTGGTCCTTTAAGTCTTCAACCTCAATTGTTTTAAACTATTTTAGCTTACAGAAAAAAAAAGTTTACCCAAACACTGACTCCATTTGTCTCCCACTCAGAGGCCTAGAGTTTCTGTAAGATGAATGCTGTATAGTTGAGAGTTGAAGAAATGCAATGGCCTAACAGGATACAAAGTCCTGGCGTCATGCCCTGGCCACCTTCCCCATTGTCTGTGTCTGTCCTCCTGCTTGGCCTCTTCCCATCTGGGCTCTTTTCTCCCTTCCCTGGGCCAAAGGATTCAAACACAACCCCGGATTTACACATTGAGGTCTTTCTGATTTTCTCCATATAACTGTTGTGGGGTCTGGCTCCTTGCTGTTCCCTTAATGCTTCATCAGCAGGATCTGCAGCCCTGTAACTTACCATGCCTCAGTGGCCTGAAGGGGGAAAAGGAATATAAATTGCTTCTCCCAAAGTGATCTTAGGAAAAGTTTTCCTTTCACCAGTGTCACCATTTCAGAAATTCTAAAATGCAGATCTGGGGAAGAAGAAGAATGTGGAAAAGACTCCCCTTGGCCTCCTGCCTGACACTTTTCACCACCTGAAGAGTTTAGTGGCCTGGAGGCCTTTAGCCAGGATGGCTGTGTGCCAGTGTCCCCCGGCTGCTGGGATGGGGGTGGGGCACTGTGCTCACAGTGGCCTCAGGGTTGGAACCTGCCACAGGAAAGCAGCTGGAGTCTTCCCTCATCACTCTCCCTCCACCTTGAAGACCCTACCTCATCTTCCTGTGGCCATCCTGCTACAAAGGCCTTGGTAAAGGGCCAAGAATTCTGTTAGTTGGAGGGAAAGTGTTTGGTTTCAATGTCAGATGGACATTCATAAAGGTTTCCCCAGCACCTCCAGCCTGAATCCTTCAGATCCTGGGCTTGAGTGTTGGTGAGATGGGAAGCAAATCCTTGCAGCTGTGCAGGGACAAGGAACCGGACGGTGTCAAGGACCTGAGGGTGAAGCCAGGGGCTCGTTATTGGAGAGATGGAAACACATGGTACCAGGCCAGCCTGGGAAGGCCAATGTGATGTAATCACTGTACCCAAGGATGACCCAAACCAAATCCAAGATCCAGAGAGCCCCTCCAAGTATGTGTGGTAGGGGGCAGAGGGGAGACAGGCAAGCTGCTCACAGCATCATGGGGATTTTTTTTTTTTTTTAAAGAGAGAGGGACAGTGAGAGAGAGAGAGAGAGAATCAATTTTTATTTAGTTTTGCATGTGGCTTTCATTGCTCCGAGACTTTGTTGTGTACGTGGTGCTGGGGTTTTAACCCACATACTCGCTCATGCCAGACAAGCATTATAACCTCTGATCACCTCTCCAGCCCCCATCATGGGGATTTTAATAGCAAGTATTGGAGCTCAGGCTGGGAATGTCTAGTTTTGGTGGGCAGGAAATAAAATGTTGCATCTTTGTCAGGGAACACTGAATTATTCAAGGCAGGGTCTTGGTCCAAATCACAGAGCAGATTGGAAACAAGGAATGAGGATACTGAAATCAAGTCATACTTATGAGTTGTAAAACTGCCACATTGGTGGGCTACAGGCTTAGGGTATCTGCTCTTCCTCCAAGTGGGTGCCTAGACTGGGATTCTCTGCAGATGGCGTCCTCCCTGTGCTAGACAAGCGGCACCATAAGGACCAGGAGCATTGCTAGCTTTCTCTCTACTCAGTGGTTGCCTAGCACGGAGTAAGTGCTCAATAAACATTTAGTGGCTAATCGTTGTGCAAGTTGTTGGGGTGGGGGGGCGGGATCAGGATGCCAGGCATAGCTTCTCTTCACTCAAAGCCCAGAGTCAGCCTTGGTCCTGCAGGTACTACCATTGCAGGTGTCTGTCTACACTGGCTGTGGTGTGAGTATGGCCCCCACAGTTCATATCTTGGAAACCCATTCCTTCATGTTGCAGTGTTGGGAGGTGGGGCCCATTGGGAGGTTTTTGAGTCCTGGCTATGGGGCCCGCATGAATCAATTCCCATTCTTATGGGAATGGGTTAGCTATTAGGGAGTCTCTTTTCTGCTTATGCCTGCTTGCGCTTCTTCTTCCTGCCATGAGTTGAAGTAGCACAAGACCTTTTCCCAAAGTGAAGACATTGGTGCCTTACTCTTGGACTTCTCAGGCCTCTTGAACCATGACACAATAAACTTCTTTTCTTTATGAACCCTCAGTCTTTGTTATAGCAACAGAAAACAGACTAAGACAGAACCTATACAGCTGTAACTTCTAGATTTGTGTTGATAAACACATATAGTGCTTGACAAAGTGACTAATTTAATCCTCAAATAACCCTCTGAGGTAGGTACTTTTGAGAAACCAAGGAACTGACCAAGATTATTCAGTAACAGAGCCTGGAAATGAAGCTGGGCTTTCTGGCTCTACAGCTCATGCTCACAGAGGCTAGGGGATCCAGACCCACCACTCTCCATGGTTAAGAACTGTGTAGCACTTTGACCCTCTGGAAGCCATTTACCACCGCTAAGCGTCCTGACAAGTCTAAGATTATGGTGGTGGCTACCAGATGTGGGAAGGATTCCCACAGCCTCTGCTCATCACTGAAATGCAAATAAGACACAAGTTGGCGAAGCATTGCCTTGTAGGACAACTCCCTGGGGCCTCCTGGACTTGGCCAGCTATGTAGAGGGCCAGGATCACTTCCTGGGGTATGGGGAGGGTGATGTGGGATGTGACCTGTGCTCAGCAGGGTTCCATGGGTTCAATGCTCTGCTGCTGCTACCCTGAAAGTCCTAATACTTTTCTTTGGACTTTTGTTTTGCTTTGGTCCCTGCTCATCACGGGGCTAGTCCTGCCTATGCTTTTTACTGTCCTTCAGATTCATCCTGATTTTCTTTCTCTGGGCCTCACTCTCTTGCCCACAGGAATCCACCTCTTAAGATCTTGGTAAATTCTTGTCATTCTTAGGTGTTAGGAGAGCGTGCAGGTCAAGTCCAGTTCTTAAGAGACTCTCTTACTCTAATCTGTTTCTCCTGCAGCTAATTAGGAATTTGTTCTTGTAAGATCTGAGGACTCCGATACTCACTCCATTTCCCGTCTTTCCACCCACGCAGACATCACTCCTAATCTTTTAGCTCCCTACCAATCTAGGGGTAAGATAAAGACTGTGAGGATGATGGCAGGTTGTGAGGAAAGAGGAACCTCAGTTTAAAGAGACTATCCAAGGCCTGGGTTGAAAGAGATTTAAGAGACATGTTACTAAATTAATGTGTGAACCTTGTTTAGATCTTGATTCTAATAAACCAAATATAAAAAGACATTTCACTTTAGATAATCAAGACATTTTGAATATGGACTAAGTATTAAATGATATTAAGGAATTATGCTTTATTTTGTTGGATGTGAAAAGGTATGCGATTATATAAGAAAATGAAATTATTTCTTTTAGTGATGCATATTGAAGTGTTTAGGAGTTAACACTTTGTATCTGGGATTTGTTCTAAAGTGCTTTAGTTAAAAAAGAGAGAGGGGTTAGAGAGAAAGCAAGTGATAAAACAAGTATGGTATTGATGCTTGTTGAAGTTGGTGATGGGATTTCTTGTACTCTCTTTGTGTACATTTGGGAGGTTTTCATAATAAATAGTGAAAAGTGGAAGAGATAAAGAGGGACAGAGAGTCCAGACCACAATGTTTCTGGAAGAGCAGAAGCAGATGTTAGGTCTCTGGACAAGCTGTTTTACTCAACTTTGCAGTCTCCTCTAAACATAATCTTGAGCTATTTTGGGGATGGTAGGAAAAGCTTTGTGAAACCATCTTGCCCGACTCTTCTGCAAGCTCCCTGTTGGGATCAATAGCTTCTGAGGCCATCAGTATGGTAGGATTTAGAGAGGATCCAACGCACGACCTGGTCATATTGGCCTCCTTCCCCAGTTTCATTGCATCTAAAACCTGTTCCTTCTCTGAACCCAGCCTAGGTGCTGCCTGCCAGATGATGTTCTCTGTGACCACCTGGCTTACCTTGAGCCCTTCATCCTGATCTCCCACAGCACTTACTGGCATCTGGCTTTTCAATGGGGCTTGGTAAGGAGTTGTTCCTGAAATGTTCTGTGCAATCCAGTCTCACTCTCCAATAAGGTGCAGATTCCCATGCTTTCTACTCTGGCAGGTTTCTGAACAGGCTTCTTCTGTGCTGAGCACAGAAGCCATCCATGCACTCCTATGTTTTTCATTTATTTCTGCAAAAACTGCTTTGTGCTGGGCATTGCGCTAGATGCCAAGAACTCAGCAAGGAACAAGATAGACTCAGCCACTGCCCTGAAACACTTTCAGATAAGAAGGAGAGACGCCATTAAACACAGCACTGCCCGACAAAGCAGTTCATGACAGCCATGGGGAGTGTTGTAACATAGCGACCATGAAGCTCCGATGTGCAGCACAGGAGACCTGGCCTGCTCTGGAGAGTCAGGAAAGGCTCTCCTCAGGAAGTGACTTTAGGAAGGAACTTAAAGGAAATGTAATAATTAGCTTGGCAAGAAGCGGGGAGGAGCATTCCAGGCAGAGCAAAGAGCCTGCGTAGGCCCCTGGGGGAAGAACTCCAGCATACAGGAATGAGTGCAGTTCTTACTGACATGCAGGGACCAAGGTGGAAGCAAGCATCCTTCTCAAACTGAGATGAAGTTTGAAGTGTCTAAGTCCATTGGAATCTGGAAGTATCTGTGCTAGATTGCTGAAATAATAGGTTTTCATTTGCTCTAGTCTTCCTGTTTTGCAATATGATTTTGTCCCTCTTCCCAATATGCAGGAGTCTCTTTCTTTGTCCACTGAATCTAGGCTTGGTTATGTGACTTTCTTTGACCAATGCAAAGATAGCAAATGTGATACAAGCAGACACCCTCACTGGGGAACCCTCTGCTGCCCTGTGAGCAGCCTGGTCCCACTTCCTTGGGAGTGAAAGGTACTGCATGAAAAGAGTCTCCAGCTATACTCATTGTCCCAGGATTCCATGCGAAGCCCCAGGCATGTGAGGGAAAACATCTTAGACCATCCAGCCCCACCCAACCAAACCAGTCCAGACCAGAAAACAAAATCCACATGACACGTACATTCATGAACTCTAATGAACTGTTGTCACTGTTATGGACTGAAAGCGTGTGTCTTCCAAAATTCATGTTAAAACACTTACCTCCTAATCTGGTAGCATTAGGAGGTGGGATATTTGAGAGGTGACTGGAATTAGATGAAACTGTGGAGTGGAGCCCCCCATGAATGGTAGCAATGCTCTTATAAAATGTGCCCACATAAGTCCATCCATTCCCCAATGTGAGGAAACAGCTAGAAGGTGCCTCCTGTAAAACAAATCCCTCACCAGACACCAAATCTAGCACCTTGATCTGAGACCACTCATCTTCCAGATCCATGACAAATGAATGTTTTTTGCTTGAGCCTCTCAACTTTATGGATTTTTTTTTTTAATAGCAGCCCAAGCTGACTTAGTCATTTACTAAGTTAAGAAGTTTTGGGCTGTTTTGTTATGAAAAGCAAACTGATAGATCATCCTTACATTGACACACTCTTATCAACTAACTTCTATGTACAAAGAATGTTAGACATGAGGTATATATTAATAAGTAAAATTCACAGGTTCTAATCCAGCTGGGGAGATATCTATAAAAATATTAATAACACCGCAGTTCAAAATGTCAACTGTGAAATAAGTTCTACCAATAGTGCTATGGGAATTGGGAGGAGAGAGGGATTCCCAAGGCAGAGATGATTTCCTGGAGAGTTGGAACTTCAACTTGATCTTGAAAAGAGCACTGACTCAATCTTAGGAAGTTGAAGAGGAACAGAGGTGGGATCTCCAAGAGAAGCATGAGCCGTCTGGTTTGGCCAAAGTTTACAGCCTGAGGAGGAGAGCAATGGGAGGCAAAGTTGGGGTGGGGACAGGCAAGCTAGGCATTTGAGAGCTGGAGACCTGCGATTAGAATTTAGCAAATACAGAGGTTGGGGATTTAACTCAGTGGCAGAGTGCTTGCCTAGCACACGTAAGGCCCTGAGTTTGGTCCTCAGCCCTGAAAAAAAAAAAAAAATTTTAGCAAATTAAAATACAGGATACTCAGCAATATTTGGGGCATATTATACTAATTTTTTGTTGTTCATCTGAAATTAAAATTTAAGCTGTAAATCTTATTTGTTTGTTTAATCTGGCAACTCTAGCTAGAGTTGCAAAATCAAATGCCTACAGGAAGCCAGGAGATTTTTTTTTTCACATTTATTAGAAGTATATAGCGATACAGGATACAGAAGAGGGGGAAACATTGTCAAAACAGTAGCAATCAATATGTGTAAACTTTGTTAACCAGGGGTGATGCTAATGCACAGATAAGCTACTATGGGTTTCTTCTATTGCCGTTTCCCCCAGAAGAACTCATGTGTTAAATGGGTATCTAGTGTAGGA
>PVKS010004265.1:0-95022 GCA_004027875.1 Aplodontia rufa | reverse complement strand
TTAAATCCAGATAAGATGTAATGCTTTACAATCTAATACTTTTTTTAGAGATATAGTGGGAAGGGGAAGGGAGGGATAAGGGAGGGTAATTGAGGGGGGCACTCCTGGGGATAATTGCAATATCCAGAATATATACACATTTTATATCATTTTGTTAAAATCTTGTAAGGTTGTTCAAAAATAAAAAAAACAAAACAAAACAACAACAACAACAACAAAAAACCAGCTGGGCAGAATGAAGTAGATTCTGTGTTATATTCTTGGAGCTCAAAAACTGCGACCTAAATAAACCTAACTGCAAGCTAAAAAAAAAAAAACCCAAATACAGTGACATAATTCTTATATCTATGAAAAACATTTATATATATAATATAAATATATTTATATTTTATAATATAATGATAATATAAATATATATATAAATATATATATATGGCTATAGTATATACAGTGACATTTATAACAGTTTGGAATGTACCTTGCTTTATCTTAGTTCCAACATTTCCCCTTCTCCTCCCTTCCTATCATCCCTTGTTATTCTTCAAAATATTTGACAATGGGATTGAACATTTATGTTTTTGTACAGGTGTGCAGCATAGCTTGTTCAAATATCTTATGAAATATATCACATAAATATTAACATTTTGCATTTTTGTTCTATGGATATAAAACAAGAGTTTGTCTACTTTACTCCTGAGCCTAGGTTTAGGTCCAGCCTCCACAAATGAGGGATACCATTTGGCCCTTGACTGTCTGTGTTTGACTAACTGCGCTCAGCATGATTTCTTCCAATGTCATCCATTTAGCTTCAATAGATGCAATATTATTGTTTCTAATAGCTGAGTAGAACTCCATAGTATATATATATACCAGAGCTTTTGGATCCATTCATCCAGTGAGGGACATCTGGGTTGGTTCCATAATTTAGCTATTGTAAATGCATCAGAGTAATTTTGAGCAAAGCTAAATTCAATGCCTATTTTATGTATTGCTTCCCTCATAGACTATGTAACAGATAATAGAGCTATTTGAAATTCATTACACTGTTTGTGACAAATATAGTACTTAATAGATGGCTCTACTGTTTCATTTATTTACTTACATGATTCCATTGACTTCTTTAATTGATCATCCTATTTATTTATCAATTATTCTATTTGTTCATTCTGTAATGTACTTTCTAAAATATTTATTTATTTAATTATTATTATTATTATTTTTTGATGGGCACTTAGCTTCTGAGCCATATCCCCTGCCCATTTTTAATTTTTAATTTTGAGATAGGGTATTGCTAAGCACTTGTGGCTGACCTTGAACTTGCAATTCTCCTGCCTCAGCATCCTGAGTCACTGGGATTACAAGCATGTGCCACTGAGCCCTGCTACTTATTTTATTTGGTTATTTACTTTGCATTTTATACAATAGTAATAAGTCAACTCATCAATTATTAATAAAACATCTTGCAAAAGCATTCTGCTAGATTTTGGAAATAAAATGAACATGTCCTAGTCCCTATTCTTAGTGCATATTTTTTTGTAGTATTTTTGTATAATCACAGCAAGAATTCCCTTCTGTACTTTTCACAATGTTGAGAAAATGTCAGAAAAATAATTTACGTCTTTTCCCACTGAGAAACAATATGAAGAGGTATTCACTGTCCACGTGTTGACCTAGATGTCATTTCTGGTTTGCAGATGGCTGGTTTATTATCTCCCCTTGCTTACACAGCTGCCCTAGTTAGAGACCCAGTTTCCAAAGAGCTTTGCCCCAGGAGTTCACCTTGCCAGGCCACTACCTACTTCAACTCCTGTTACAGACTTGTAGCCACTTCCTGCTACCTAGCAATATAACCCAGATTCTCTCTCCAGTTTTGCTGTGGAGATTTTGTGCTGCTACTCTGCTGCTAAAACCAAGACCCCCATCTATCATCTGCTACCAAAGACTTGTGTCACCTGTATAGGACCCAATTGCCCAGATTCCAAAAGGGTCAGCAGGGCATGGTGCTTAAAAAAGTCCTGGCCCCATAGTTCTTCATTTTCAGCTTCCCACTTATTATCTGGCCATTTACTAGCTTTGTGACTTTGAGAAAGTGACTTAACATCTCTGTATATCCTTTTCCATCATAAGGATTAAAGAAGTTATTTTGTTTAAGACCAGGAGCAATGCATGGCATAGAGTAAGCATGGAATGTGTTGAATAAAAGCATTTATAATCAACTTTTCAAAGATGCAGACAAAGAGAAAACAAACAAAACCAAAGGAAAATGGATAAAACTAGGAGTGATATTAAAAAGGCCTAGCAACTGCATGGTATGATTCAAAAGGACATCAGCAGCTGGGCAGTCTGGAGTGGATCCTGGAGGCTCCTGCTGTGCCTAGAGTGTTTAGTTACTGGATGGTGGGAGGGAAAGAGGTCATGGGCAAAGCAGGTGACCACAGTTGGCGGTTCTAGGCAGGGACTTTCAGCCTAGCCATGTGAGGTACTTTGATATTTTAATGATCTATACCAGTACTTCTGTTGTTCTGGCTTTAACTTTGTACAATTTAAATAGAGATACTTCTCTTCCTGGGCACCTGACTTGGGGAGTAAAGTGTGGTCTGGCTACCCTGGTGTAGGGCATAACCTGTTCATGTCTTACAGTTACACTTTTATCATAAAAATTCTCAATTGAGAGTGGAATAAGGAGTGCATATCAGAATTTCTGATGGGACAGATTTACTGTTTATCCCAAGGGGGACATGTGTTGAATGGAATGGAGGATCATTGCTTTATTTTATTTATTTATATTTTGGTCCTGGGGATTGAAACCAGGGGTGCTTAACCACTGAGCCACATCCCCAGCCATTTTTATTTCTAGACAGGGCCTTGCTAAGTTGTTGAGGCTGGCTTTGAACCTGTGATCTTCCTACCTCAGCTTCCCAAGCCACTGGGATTACAGGTGTGCACTACAGTGACTGGCTGGATCATTGATTCATAACATTATCAAGGCAATTGTTATTCTTTGCAGTTTGTCCATATTAGTATAGAGTGGTTTCTTGCTTCATATAGCCAACATTTGGGCCTAAATAATCTCAGGAAAACTAGTGTGTAATTTCTCTCTCCCCTACCTCCAAATGATTATCGGAATTTCATTTTAATAGATGTATTTGGGGGGTTGGAGCAGTGGCTCAGGGGTTATGGCGCTTGTCTGTCACGCGCGAGGATGTGAGTTTGAACCCCAGCACCACACACAACGGTGCTGGACCAATGAAGGCCACATGAAAAACTAAATAAAATTGATTCTCTCTCTCTCTCTCTTTCTCACTGTCCCGCTCTTTCTTAAAAAACAACAACAACAACAACAACAAAAAGATGTATTTGGGATATTTATTATTCTAAGAATGGTACAGAGTGGAACAACCCAAGTTTATCTTGGCACATGTGTTTCGATGATTAATTATTTAAATGCCTTTTAGGTTTTAGCGACAGTTTCATTTTCTTTTTTTCTTTCTATCTGGTGCAGTTTCAATTACTTTCTTCCTTCCTTCCTTCCTTCCTTCCTTCCTTCCTTCCTTCCTTCCTTCTTTCCTTCCTTCCTTCCTTCCTCCCCTGCTCTCTTTCTTTCTTTCTTTTTGGTACAAGCCTGAGTCACATCATATATTTAGCTCTGAATCTGATATTGGTAGATACTGAGGATTCAGAGATGATAGAAATAAGTAGTGCTTATAATTAACCAGATCATGAGATAAATGGGTGAAAGCAATTGCACAGAGAGGAGATGTGGTCATAGGTGCTGCAGAATGGGTGATCTGGGAGGATGCCCCCCTGCCCTGGCCACCAGGGGAATGAATAGGGTTCTTCACAGTACTCCTCCTGTGGCCAGTCTATTTCATAGATTATGTAATATGCCATTTTGTTAGGTAAAACCAAATTTTCAAAATGGTTGTATTTACAACCACACAAGAGTGTCAAGGAGTTCTGTTGTTCCACAGCCTCACTGACATTCACTACAGTAAAGCTTTTTGATATTTGCCAAGTTGAACAGTTTGAAATGGAATTTAATTTTGATTTATTGACCTATTTTCTTTCTCTCTGTGCTGAAGTTAGTTTTTATTTTTATTTATTTTTTTTACAATTGATTAGTTTTCTCTCCCATGGTGTATGATCTAGTACAGAAGCTAAACATTAAGATTTTAAATTTAATTTCCTTTTAAATGTAGAAATTACCATTTGATTCTTTTGTAAAATCTGCTTAGTCACTTGTTATAGTTTTTTTTGTATTTTGCTCAGGTTTTCAAGGTTTCCTTTCGTCTCTTTGAGTATATTCATTAGTTTTAATTCTCTATATTTTAGAATTGTTTCTACTGGTTCTTGCTTATGACATCTTGATTCTCCTTGTTCTGTGACTTTTAATCACCAAGAGCTAATTATATTTAAGATTTTATTTGTGAGAATCCTCTGAGGCCTGGAATGATGGTGGGTTTTTCCAAAGAAAATTTGCATTTGCTGTTACGTTCCCTGGAAATACCATGGAAAGGGACCCTCTTTAAATGAATCCTCAGCTTGAAGTTATTTCAGAACAGCTAGATAGTGTGGATTTGGCTTGATATTCTAAGAGGTCATTCCCCGCTCTTCCTTTTAACAGTTTAGATAGGAAACTTCCCTTGCAGTTCCTGAGAAGTGAGGTGAGTTATTTATTTCTAAGTCATGCTTACAAATAATTGCATGGTTCAGGGGGGCTGCTCCTACAGGAAAGGGTCTCTGTTTATAAACACTTCCCACTTTAGGCATATGCTGCATTTCATCTCTTGTCCTTCATACTCTATATGATTCTAAGAAGTGAAGTTCAAGTTCAAAGCTTCAGCAAATGCAAGAATTTATTTACATTTGGAAGCATTGCTCCAGTTAAGAGCCAATGAAGGAGGATTGGACAATATGTAGGGAAGAGGGGTATAGATTACCTCAGCATTTAGACAATTACAAAATATTTTTTTCCTAAGTGGAAATTTCTTTGAGATTGTAATATGCTTGTTTCACATAATCTGTTGGGGATATGATTAGGTACCTTGGCTCTAGTGGTCTTTGGCTGAGATTGTATCAGGTGTCTATAAAAGTAATTTGAGAACATTACAGTGTTTCCCAAGAACACCATCATCTTTTCACCTTAGCATTTCCACATGGAGCCTGAAATCAAACTTTCCTGAATGATCACAATAGAGATAATTCATCCAAGAGGAATAAATCTCAACTAAGTATCTAGGGGTAACATTTGATCTGAGAAAATTATGTTGTCAGTTCATCTAACTTATTCCCTTTAGAAGGGATGAATCTGTGGGTCAAGAGAGTTATAAATATTAGTCATAACCTTGTAAGACAAGTGGTTGACTCTATTAACTTGGGTTCTAAACAAGAACTTTGGCATAGATATCCATCCATAAGGGAAATGAGATTTGAACATTAAATTGGTCTAAATATTGAGTATTAGGGCTGGAGTGGTGGCTCAGTAATTGGAGGGTTTGCCTGGCATGCGTAAGGACCTGGTTTCAAACCCCAGCACCTCATACACAACTAAGCGTAAGAGAAACAAAGGCCAGGTGAATAAACAAAGTTGATTCTTTCTCTCTCCCTCCCTCTCTCCCCCTCTCTCTCTTTAAAAAAATATTGAGCATTAAAAAAAGATGTCATGATTAAGCCTTTATCCCATCAGTGCACTTTATAAAAATGTGTTTGATCTTTACACTAGCTACTTAAAAGAAGTAAGTGCTTTCCTTTTCCCCATTTGTAGATGAAAAATCTGAAATGGGTACACTTTGGCTAAGTCTTCCATGTCAAAGTATGGGATGTTAAGGATTTAAATGGAAGTATTTTTATACCTTCTGTAATTGTCTGATTTTGAATTATTGGGAAAAGCTTATGGAATTCTAGTAAGAAACCAGTTAACTATGTCTTAAAGTGTTCTTATAAATTAAAAGCTATTAAGAGCTCATATATCTATATCACAGATAAAAACATTCTAAAGACAAGACAGTATCACCAGTAATAACTTGCTAAAGAAAAAAGGTTTATTGAATATAAAGAATCAATAACAGATATCTTTAAGGTCTTCAAGGTAATCAAATGAGTCATCATATTTGTATGTGAGGTTCTTCCAGATGAATAGGGATATATGATGTTGATTTTCCAAGAAGAGAAAGGAACAGAAAGACAATAGGACAGACATTTTTCTTAGACTTGCTCATTTTCCCAGACATATATAATGCCTTTTCTTCTGTGTGGTCTTTGGCATATGACCTCTATTAATTGCTTTGAGATTTCTCTTCCAGGGAGTGCAGCCTGGTGGTAAGTATTTTGCTGCGTTGGTCTACCTCCTCAAGAACTTTCTTAACCACAATAGCTTTGGTTGAATCTAGGAAGTATAATTTAAAAGGAGATTTTAGAGCATTATCAATTAAAAGAATAATAGAATTTTTTTTATAGGATGGACTATGCAGTCAGTGCAAATACTTAAGACTCACTTTTGATGAATTTTGGTTGCTTGGGTAGGTAAAATCATAGTCACATATGATGTTGTTTAAGGTTAACACGAATCACTAAAGTCAGATATCTAGCATGTACTGATATCTACTACAAATCTTCATTATGTCTCTCTAGTCTTACAGTAACATAAAAATAATCAACTGTGCATTGGAAATGAAGTACGATAGCATAACAGTGGAATTCTCATTTTAATTACCTTTGATTTGAGTTCCCATATTTCCAGATACATAATCTTTAGACTTGTAACCTCCAGACTTACAGGCCCTGTTGAAACATCACAAAAGAGAGTGATTTAGAGTCAACCTCTTTGATTCTAGATCCACTGTTAGGTTTTCTTTAGCTCTTTGGAAGAATGTATTGGATAGGTTACACAGTAGAAACTGCTCTACTTTAGCATTAAGAAGTGATATTTTAAATCTTCATGCCTTAAAACAGGGATTGTTACAATTTGATTTTGTAAATTATTGCTAGTTTTTATCTTGGCAGTAGAGTATTATGTTTAATTTTTAGGATTCATGATAATAAATACAGCCATGATAGTTCCTGTTCACTTTCCAGGAGTCTAAGTTTCAAGAAAATTTCAGGAGAGTAATCCTTTAATATTGGTGGGGAATTGGTTCCTGGAGCCCAGAGTATACCAGATTCCAAGGATGCTCAAGTCAACTTATATAAAATGGCATAATATTTACATATAACCAATGCATATCCCCCAATATACTTTAAGTCATCTATGATTGCTTATCATACCTAGCACAATGAAAATGCTATGGGAACAGTGGTTATCCTATATTGTTTAGAAAATAATGATAGAAAATCTGTACATGTTCAGTATAGATGCAAGTTTTAATTTTTTGAATATTTTCCACCTGTGGTCGGTAGAATCCAAGGATGTGGAATCTGTGGAAGCAGAAGGCTGCCTGACTATGACATCTTGCAAGCGAATTATTTTACCTACCCATCATCTCCACCTATGAGGAGGCAGTAGGTCTCAATTTCCTTCTCCAGGTGAACCTTAAGGTCCAGGAGCTGCTCATACTCCAGTTTCTGGCCCTCAGTCTCAGTCCTGACCTGGTGCAGCTGCTCCTCCAGGGCCCCGATCTGGGCCTGGATCTGCGCCAGCTGCGTGCAGTAGTTGCCCTCTGTCTCTGTCAAGGAGCACTCCAGAGACTGTTTCTGTCAGGGAACAAAAGACAGAACCTGAGCTGGATACACAGATACACCGAAATTCCTTTGATATGATTCCTTCCGCTCATTAATGTTACCTATAATTGTTTTAGATTTCACATTAACACATAGTGAATCTGACTCGTTATCACTGCTTCAAAATTGGCAGATCTTTTTTTGGTAGAATAGACCTAAAGCAGTGGGGTAGGGGTGCATGCCTGTAATCCCAGTGCCTTGGGAGGTGGAGGCAGGAGGATTGCAAGTTCAAAGCCAGACTCAGCAACTTAACCAGACCGTGTCTTAAAAAATAAGATAAAATAAAACATAAAAAGGACTGGGAATGTTGCTCAGTGGTAAATCACCCTTGGGTTCTATTCCCATTCCCAAAACCAAAACCAAAACCCAAACCCAAACCTAGGCACCCTGGCGTTGTTTTAGCTGTTACCTATATACAGTACTATTCTTACATTTTAGGATAATTATAAAAATATATGTGGACATTTCCCCCCCAACACTGCTAGGGTCTTTAAAACCAACTAACTGGTACAGACTTAAGAAGAACCCAGGAGAGGATAAGAAACTGTGCTTTTCATACTGTGGCTAAGAGAGACTGCAGTTCGATTTCTAGAGTTTGAAGAGTGCGCTTCATTTCGGTCAGCTCGTTCCTGGCTGAGGTCGTGGCTCCCACGTCCTCAGAGATCTGCTGCTGCAGCGAAGCGCTCTGCAATGTCAGGGGCTTGTGTTAAGGCGATGTCCACTGCATCTGTCCCCAGTGCCAGGTGAGCGCGTCCCAGCACAGGCTGCGTTACCTTCTCGTTGAACCAGGCCTCCGCGTCCCTGCGGTTCTGATCGGCCAGGGCCTCGTACTCCGCTCGCATGTTGTTCAGCAGCACCGTGAGGTCCACCCCGGGCGCCGCGTTCATCTCCACGTTCACGTTGCCTCCAGCCGCGCACTGCAGAACTTGCATTTCCTAGAGGCAGAAAAGTGTACAGCTCAGTTACGCAGGAAACTTACGGAAAGTGCAGAAGCTTAGCTTTGGAAGTTCTTAGAAGTGTGATTTTCTCCTCCTAGGTTTCACAGCAAGTCCCCACCCCATCTAGTATTTCCTCTCCATTGGACTTCCTCTCAAGGGCGGTTAGCTCACTGCCACATGCACAAGCCTGCTTCGTTCTGGAGGTTTTAATCGTTCCAGACTCTTCATTAATGGCAAGCCAAACTCCTGCTCCTGTAACTGCAGCTCCTTAGTTTCAGTTGTTACTCAGAACAATTCTTAAATCCTTTTCCAAATCCAAGTTCTTAAAATACTTACAATTTACTGTTCTCTTATTCTATTATAGTGTGTGTCTCTGTCTTTGTGGACTGTCTTCACTGCTCTAGAGAGCAGCTTCCATATGTTCTGAATAGTTCTGAATAATTGAAATGATCATAATGAACTAACTGAATAAATAAATGTTTTTGTGCATGCACACCCCCCACCCCAAATCCCCAGGAAAGAATCTGAATGTCTGTCAAACTGACATTGTGACACTTTAGTGTCCTGTTGGACAAATCTCTATGTGAATTCTGGTTCTGCCCTGTAGTGGCTATGTAAATTTTGGCAATTTAATTAACTTATTTAAGTTTCACCTGTAATCCCAGCAACTTGGGAGACTGAGGCAGGAGGATTACAAGTTCAAGGCCAGCCTCAGCAACTTAGCAAGACCCTGTCTTAAAATAAAAAAATAAAAAGGGCTGGAAATGTGTCTCACTGGTTAAGTGCCCCTAGCTTCAATCCTTGGTACTAAACATATTAGATAAATAAAAAAATAAAAAGCTTCTATTTACTTATCTGAAAATTGTAATGAATTAAAAACTCTTATTTGTTGTTATAAAAGAAGTGAAAGAACTAGTAATAGAATGACTTAGTAATACTGCCTGGAATATACATGCTCAATAAATGCTGGCTATTATGATGATTATTATTATCACCACAGAAGCTGGGATCTTGCAGACAAAATGTACATGCTATTCTGCCTGAGCTGTGTGTTGTTTAGATTCAGTGTCTAAGACCAGGGAGCAGGGATCACTGCTAAGGGTGTATAAATTGAAATGTCACAGATCATCTTGTGTCTCTGTGGCAGAAACCCTGCTTCCCATTCCTGGATAGATCTGAATGATGGTAAATGAAGCTTTCTTTCCTTCCTGCAGCAAATCCCTCCGGCTGTTCTGGATTTCTTTCATTCCCATTGAATTCTATCCTTTCCCCACCACTCCATGTACTTTTCCCTCCTGAGGATTTAGTGACCCCCCATTTCAAGCTGAGAAAGAAAAAGATGTATATATGGATTCACCTGTAAGCGACCTACTAACAAAACCAATCGTTTCCAATTCATCAAAAGTTTGCTGAGTGCCTATGGTGGATTATAATTGTACTTGAAACTTTATGGCCAAATGCTGCTATTCAAGTAGTTATATTTACAAGGTATTATGACTAAATATTATCCTTAGCTTGATCCTCTGCTTTAAGGATTTGGCTTGACTGTGGAAGTTTTTTGGTTGTTTAAAAATATCAAATACATTCGGAAAGGATAAAGATCCCAAATTATTTTTTATTTTTTAAGAAAATAGTGGCTCTAAAAACAATCCCAAAGATGAAGTGGCTGCAAGATTTGGTTTTGAATCTAGTTTTTGAAAGTGAACACTTTGGAAGTATACTAAGTGGTTCAAAGTGTAAATTCTGGCATAATTATTCAATTTCAGTCTCATTTTTATAGCCACATCTATCAAGAATGTCTTAATGTCATGCACATATACACGCACACTTAATTGTGTATGCATTAATGTTTTAGTGTTTTAAGGCTCCCACCGTTATGCAGAAATTTAGATCCAGTTTTTTTAAATTTGTTTTTATAGTTTTACATATAGTTTTGCATTATAGTTTTACATAATGTTGGGATTAGTTGTCACATATTCCTAGATGCACACAACAGATCCAGTTTTTAAAATATGTCATTAAAGTATATTCATTTTATCTAATTAGATATAATCTCCTAAAGTGGACTGTTTTAACTTAACTATAATTGCATAGCCAAACACTGATCTTATAACCCTGATTGGCCTGGAAAACACTATTTCTTTTTCTTTTCATTTTTTTTCCCATGGGAAACTGGATGAGAGAACAAGGGTGAATCTATACAAGTAATCATATACTTATAAAGACAGTCAGCTCTCATACCTGGCAATGGGTCTTCAACACCAACTCCTCACTTAAGAGGCTGGTTAGTTACATTAGCTCTGGGCAGGTGGACAGTAAGGTAAAGCAAAATGCAAATGGCTGGCTCTTACCTCCTTATGGTTCTTCTTGAGGTAAGTCATCTCCTCGCTCAGGGTTTCATACTGAATCTCCAGGTCTGTCCTACACAGGGTTATTTCATCCAAAACTCTGCGTAACCCATTGACATCAGCCTCTACACTCTGGTGAAGAGCCAGCTCATTTTCATACCTAAAAAATGGAAATGATTTTCTAACTTGTCACATGGCTGGAGACAGTCACCAATCAATGATAAATGCTAGTATTTTGGAATTTCGAAGTGGCAAATTTAGCCACAAAAGACATCTTTGAAGTATTGCTTAATAATCATTATTATTTTTTATTTTGGGGGTATTTGACAGAAAAATAGATTATTGGGCACCACAAGTGTTCAAGTAGTACACTAAAACTAGGCAAAATTTAGAAAAATAGTAACTTGTTTTTAAAAGACAGAATCAATTTTATATTTTTAATCTGTTCTTTGTTTCTCTGAAAGTTGTGTAGGTAGTGCTGGGGTTTTAACCTGGGTCTTTGTGCATGCCAGGCAAGTACTCCAACCACTCAGCCACCACTCTAGCCCCACATTTTGTTGATTTTTAAGCCCATGTGTTTCATAGTCATAAAATAAGAGTTGGTAATATTTATGGAGGGGAGGGATTAAAAACTAATTTTGATTTATTCTTTACATTAATTGTCACAAATTCTTTTTGCTCCGTGAGTCTACTTACTTGAGTCTGAAATCATCAGCTGTCAGCCTGGCATTATCAATCTGTAGAACAGCGTTAGCATTGCTGGTGGTGGAAGCAATGATCTAGAAATGGGGAGTGTGACTTTTTAAAGGCAATTTATCACAATGAGTTAAAAACAACTTTTTTTTTTAGATTAGGAAATGGAAAAAATAAAAATACAGTTAGTCAATGACATTTTTATCTTAAAGTTAACTAAATCTACTTAGCACTTATTTTCAACGTTAAGTTGAAATTCCTTTTAAGGAATCATAAAAACGGATGGTAAATATTTTTAGAATTTAGTGCAAAGAAATTAGAAATGAAAGTCCCTACATGTGATCACAAAATGTAATTTCTTACCTGATTTTTAAGATCATCAATTATTGGGAAATATCTACTGTAGTCATGATCCAGACCCCGGCAAGAGCCAGGCCCAAATTTCTCATACCAGCCCTTGATCTTCTGCTCCAGATCAGCGTTGGCCTCCTCCAGAGCGCGCACGTTATCCAGGTAGGATGCCAGACGGTCGTTGAGGTTCTGCATGGTCACCTTCTCATTGCCAGACAGGAGGCCCCCCTCATTCACAGTGAAGCCAGCGCAGGTGTTGCCTGCCCCTGCATTTCCTCCGGATGAACTGCCTCCAAAGGCGCAAGAGAAGCCACTTCCAATGCCTGGAATACCACAAGCATTCCCAGCCCCAAAGCTGGCTCCCCCACTGGAGAGCCTGAGGGATCCTGTGCTGGGACGGGTACCGGACCTCCGGGATCCACTGGAAAGTCGAAGAGACATGTTCTCAGGGAGTATCACAGAACCGTATTCGTGAAAGTCAGAATGGAGAGCCTTCTCACCTTAACTGTTTTGTTTGCCCTTTTATAGACAATTCCCAAGGGTGTTCTGGATGAAATTTTGCCTACCTAGAATAAAACGTAGCTTGCCAGCCTCAGCAAGTTAGCATAATTGGATGATTTTTTTCCTAATTAGTAACTAACATTGCTGGGCTCATTTTTGGAGGAGGGTAGTTGCCCTCAGGTTGGTGGTTATCTGAGAAATGGGTCTGGGTGGAGCAATGTCAGGTTCATTATTACATTTCCAAATTGTGAGTGAGTCATCCCTTACTTCCATCCTAAGAAGATAAAGCTCATCTGGTCATGACAAAATAAAAATTTGGCATCGTGGATTGGGGCCAAGGCAGATTTTGCTGTTTCTGACTTATGCTTTTATTTTCACAGTTCTGTCCACATCCTTTGAGAGCAGAACTGGAACCATGACTTTCCCAACCTGGTCCCTTTCCATGATTAGGTTTTGTTTCTTGTTTGTTTTTAATTCCTCCTGCCACTGTTTCTGATGGGAAGTTAACTTCCATTTTGGCTGACACTGCAACATACTTTGTTGACCCTTAGGTGATAGTTGTCCTCCCTTATCCATTTTGGTAAATGGGAACACACCCCTAATTGCTGTTATGTTTCATGGGAGTTTGGAAGGACATTAACTCATTTCCTGACCATGCAAGTTTTTGAAGTGAACTTTAAGGAACTATTTCATCTGTTTTTAATTCATATAGTTTAATTTAGTTCAGGTGAAAGTCATAAGTAAGCTAACTCTTATTGGGTGTGGATTCCCACATATTTATTGAAAACCTTAAATATTCTAAAACTAAAAAATTGACCAATTAAAATTGTGTATATTTATGGTATAGAACATGATGTTTTGATATACGTACATTGTGGAATGGCTAAGTCAAGCTAATTAACATACCCATTACCTCATACTTATATGTTTGTGGTGAGAACATTTAAGATGTATTCTCTTAGCAATTTTCAAATAGAACTATATTACTATTAACTAGTGTCACCTAATTGTACAACAGCTCTCCTGAACTTTTCTCCTAACTGAAATTTTGTATCCTTCTCCCAGTTTCTCCCCAATGCATTTCTTTAGTGACTAGTGATGTTGAACATTTTTTCTTGTATCTGTTAACCATTTGTATATCTTCTTATGAGAAATGATTTCAAATAGACTGTTTTCTTGTTATGGCATTGTTTGAATTCCTTATGGTGTTTTGGATGTTAAACCTTTTTCAAATAAATGGTTCACAATATTTTCTCCCAATGTGTGTGGGTGATGTCTTCACTCTATTGTTTCCTTTGTTGTGAAGACACTTTTTAGTTTTATGCAATGCCTGTTGTCTACTTTTTGTTTTTGTGGCTTGCGTTTTTGCAGTCATACAAAAAACTTTGTCCTGACCAGTATCAACAATATTTATCCCTATGATTTCTTCTAGAAGTTATATAGTTTCAAGTCTTAGGTTTAAGTGTTTAATACATGTTGAACTGATTTTTTTACGTAGCATGAGATAAGAATCCAATTTCATTCATTAGCATGTAGTTATCTAGTTTCCCCAACATTATGGAAGAGACTATCCTTTCTCTATTGTGTGTTGTTGGCATCTTTTTTGAAAATATATTGACTATAGACTTCTGGCCCAGGCCCCGCAAGGGCCCAGGATATCCCTGGGTAGGACCCCAGCTGGAGCAGCGCCCCCACCAATGATGCACCAGCCTAGGCCTTTTCTGGTCCAGCATGCATTCAGGACAGCCCCAAGGAGCAGCCCTACCTGGAGCAGCCCCCACCTACCTGATGCCTCATGCCCAGGCCCAGGCCACTTCTGGCCCAGGCCTGGAAAGTGCCCTGAACAGCCCTGAAGAGCCATCCCAGGTGGAGCAGCCCCCACCCACCCAACACCTAATGTGAAGGCCCAGGCTTCTTCTGGCCCAGGCCGTGCAAGTGCCCAGGATACCTCCAGGAAATCTGAATTCAGAGATCCAGAAGTAGCTCTTAAAAAATAATGAATCAAGCTAGAAAAGGTTCACCTAAAACCTCAACTCCACTAACAAGGAGCCCATGGTTAGGAAGCAGGATGAAAATGTTGAAAACAAAAAATGATGAGGTATCCCATGTAAATAAGCTTAAGCTCCACCTCAAATCCCTACAAAATGAGAACAGTCTAAGCCTAAAGCCAGCAGAAAACAGGAAATAATCAGATCAGAGCTGTAATCAATGAAATTGAGAGCAAAAAAGAAATAAAAAAACTGATGAAACAAAGAGCTGGTTCTTTGAAAAAAATAAATAAAATTTACAGACCTTTAGCCAATTTCACTAAAAGGAGAGAAATAAAGCAAATCAACAAAATCACCAATGAAAAGGGAATGACCACCACTGACTCCACAGAAATCCAATAGATTATACGAACATATTTTGAAAAACTATACTCCTCTAAATTAGATAATCTAGAAGACATGGATAAATTTCTAGACACATACAACATCCCCAAATGGATGCAGGAAGACATTGAAAACCTACACAGCCCAATAACAGGCATTGAAATCCATACAGCAATTAAAAGTCTTCCTAAGAAGAAAAGCCCAGGACCTGATGGATTTTTAATGTAGGCACTCAGTGCAATAAATTTTCCCCTCAAGGATGCTTTCATGTTGTTCCAGAGGTTTCAATATGTTGTGTCTTCATTTTCATTCATTTCCAAGAATTTTTAAGTTTCTGTTCTCATGTCTTCTTGGATCCATCCTTCATTTAATAGGGTATTGTTCAATCTCTATGTATATGTGTGTTTTCTGTTATAGTTTTTGCTATTAATTGCTTGGATCATGGCATCATGGTCTGATAGGTTACATGGAATGTGAATGAGGATATGATCTATTTTGGAGAAGGACCCGTGTGCTGCTGATAAGAAGGTATATTCAGCCAATTTGGGGTGGAGTATTCTATAGATATCTGTTAAATCCATTTGATTTATGGAGTTATTTAGACTGGAGATTTTTTTTTTCTTTTTATGTATTATCTTTGCCTTTGATATCAGGGTAATTCTGGCATCCTAAAATGCATTTGGAAGTTTTCCCTCCTCTTCAATTTTTTAGAAAAGCTTGAGAAGGCTTGGTATTAATTCTTCATTAAATGTGTGGGTATTTTTTTTTTTTTAAAGAGAGTGAGAATCAATTTTATTTATTTTTTCATTTGGTTTTTGTTTCTCCAAACATTTAGTTGTGTATGTGGTGCTGGGGTTCAAACCTGGGCCCTTGCACATGCCAGGCAAGCACTCTACTGCTAAGCCACCACTCCAGCCCCCATTAAATGTTTAGTAGAATTTAGATGTGAAGTCCTGGACTTTTCTTTGGTGGTAGACTTTTTATCACCTTTTATCATCTTTTAAAGATTCAGTCTCTTTACTTTTTGGTTTGTTCAGATTTCTTACTTCTTCATAATTAGGTGTTGGTTGTTATATGTTTCTAAAAGTTTTATGTATGTGTTTGTCCATAGAAATCTTTACGTTCCTGTGTACTTTTGTGATATCATATATGTCTCCTCTTTCATTTGTGATTTTATTTGAGTCTTTTCTCCATATATTTTTTAGTTAGCCTAATCAAGGTTTGACAATTTGGTTTACCTTTTCAAAAAAACCAGGTTTTTGTTTCATTGATCATTTTAATTGTTTTTTCTTTGTCTCTATTTCATTTATTTCTGCTCTGATATTGGTTATTTTCTGCTTATATTTCCTTAGGACTTAATTTGTTTTTCTTTCTTTTGCTCCTTGAGATGTAATTGTAGGCTGTTTGAGACCTTTCTTCTTTAATGTTGGTATTTATTGCTATGAAGTTTCCTCTTAGAATGGCTTATGCTGAATCCCATGTTTTGTTATGTGTGTTTCCATTTTCATTGGTCTCAAGATTTTTGAAATTTGTTTTTTTGACCTATTAGTGGTTTAGATGCATGTCCTTTAATTTTCATGTATTTGTACATTTTTCAAAGTTCTTCCTGTTATTGATTTCTAGTTTCTTAGTAATATTTCAGTCCCCTTAAATTTGTTAAAATTGTTTTATGGCCTAGCATATTGTCTATCCTGGAGAATGTTCTTTGTGTGCTTGAGAAGAATGGGTATTCTGCTTTTATTATAATGTTCTATATATGTCTATTAAGTCCATTTGGTCTAAAGTATATTTTAAGTCCTATGTTTCCGGATTGATTTTTTGTCTGGTTGATCTATCCATTGTTAAAAGTAGAATACTGAAATCCTGCTGTGTGGGTAGGCTTTTCATCAGTGACCAAAATACCTGAATGACTTAGAGGAGGAGAAATTTATTTTGGCTCATGGTTTCAGAGGTTTAACCATAATTAGCTGAGTTCATGGCTCTACTAAGACAGAACATCATGGCCAGAGTGTGGTGGAGGGAAACTACTGAGCTCATGAAGGCCAGAAAGCAGAAAAGGAAAGTGGACTAATGGAAGTTGGACCCTTAGCGGACATGCTCCCTGTTACCTCCTCTAGCCACACCCCCTGACTACAGTTTCCACCTTAGACTATTCAAACTAGGATGGACCAATGAGGTTACAATCCTCATAATTCAGTCATTTTACTCACATTCCTGCATTACCACAGGAGACACCTCATTTCCAAAATACAATAGCTACTGTTAGGTACTGCCATTTCTCCCTTCAGATCTATTAATATTTGTTTTATATACTTCTGTGTTCCAACATTGAGTGCATATATATTCACAATTGTAACATCCTTTTGATAAATTGGCCTCTTTATATTGAAATAATGAGCTTTTCCATTTCTTTCCATTGTTTTTACTTAAAGTCCATTTTGTCTGAAGTGTAGCTCATCTTGCTATTTTTGGGTCCATTTGCATAGAATATGCAATATTATTCCCATCCCTTCTCATATGTATCGTTAAAGATGAAGTGAGCATCTTATAGGAAGCATATGGTTTGGGTATTATTTTTTAATCCATTCAGTCACTGTTTTGATCAGAGAATGTAATCCATTTTACAGGTAATTAATTATAGATAGGTAAGGACTTATTACTGCTATTTTACTAGTTGTTTTCTAGTAGATTCTTTGTTCCTTTCTCTCTTGCTGTCCTACTTTGTGACTTGGCAGTTTCATTTAGTGGTATGCATTTATTGTTTTCTCTTTATCTTTTGTGTATTTACTACAGGTTTTTGCTTTCCGGTTTCCATGAGACTTACATAGAATATATTATTATCATAATGCATTACTTTATACTGATAACAGCTTAACCTTGATAACATGCAAAACCTCTACCCCCTAACTGTCCCTCCATTTTATGTTTTTGATGTCAAAATTTACATTTTTATATTGTGTATCCATTAACGAATTATTGTAGTTAGTTATTTTTAATAGTTTTGTCTTTTAAGCTTTGTACTAGATGTAAGTGATTTACATACCTCTCTTACAGTGTTCTGAGTTTGTATCTTTTATAGATTTTTTTCATGTATTTCCATGTTATTAATGAGTCCTGTTGTTTCAGCTTGAAGGACTCCTTTAGCTCTTATAAGGTGGATCTGGCGATGATGATCCTCTCACATTTTTTTTTTTTTTTTTTTAGTCTGAGAATGTCTTTATCTCTCCTTAATTGCTGAATTACAACTTTGCCGGGAATAGTATTTATGGTCGACAGTTTTTACTTTGAGCACTTTGAATACACATTAATCAATTTCCTCTTATCTTGGAAGATTGCTGTTGTGAAGTCTGTTGATAATCTTATTCAGGTTCCCTTGTATGTGAAATGTCTCTTATTTCTTGTTTTCTTTTCTCTTTGACTTTTGACAATTTGACTATAGTGTGCCTTGGAGTATTTTTCAAATTAATCTTGCATGGAGTCCTTTGAATTTCATGAATCTGTATATCCACCTATCTCACCCAAGATTTTGAAAAATTTCAGGCACCACTTCCTTAAGTTTTCTACTTTTTTCTTTCTCTGCTTTCTTCTGAAACTTCCATAACGTATATAGTTGTTCCATAAGTCCTTATGTTTTCTTCGTTCTTTTGCATTCTCTTTTATTTTTGTACCTCTAGTTGATGAATGTCATATATATACTAGGTAACATGGGAAGCATATTTATATTATTCATAGTAGAAATAATTCCAGTAGAGTGCATAATTTGTGGCAAATATTTTAAATTGCTTCCTGGGGGCTAAAGCAGTGGCTCAGTGGTTTAAGTGCTTGAGTGGCATGAATAAGCACCCAGCTTCAAACCCCAATATCACATACAGATTAAAGGTCGGAAAAAAGAAGGCCATATGAAAAAATAAATAAAATTTGATTCTCTCTCTCTTTTTTTTAAAAAACGCTCTGCTCCTTGTCTACTGGATATATAATTGTATTTAATGTAGTTTCAATTTCTCTGTTAATGTGGTCAAGTACTTTTCACAAATTTATTGACAAATTGGAATTCCTCTCAGAACATTGTAGATATCATTCTACTGTGTTTTGGCTTCCATTGTTGCTGTTGAGATGTTGGTGTGCATTCTCACTGTCACTCAGTTGAAAGGAATATTTTTTCCTCATATGGCTGATTTTGAAGATCTTCTCTTTGTTGCACTGTGGCTTTGTTATGATTTATTTATATTGTCCTTAATTTCACAATTGGTAATTCACAAAGATGTTTAATAATAGTTTTGAGAGTTGTCAAGTCTTTGTTACAGCTTTTTACTTTTTTTTAATTCGATAGACATGGTCTTACAATTAGGAGGGGTTTATCATCAAACAATCAAGAACAGCAGTGTAATGACAGAACAAGCCAATACTGGTACCAGACTATGGTTTTCCCCCATTGGATTCCCCATGGTTCCATGTTTCACTTTACTTAAGCTCCAAGTTAATTGGACTTCTCATGGAAGTTGGAGGTTCCCCTTGGATTAGATTCACCCATATTACCTCCCTCTGGTCACCTTGATGTCCTTCCTGTTCCCTTTCCACCTCCCTACCCACCTCCTACGTCCCCCAGGAATCTTAGCACAGTTCCCCATGATCATGTAAGAATTCATACATGTTGAGTTAATTGTTAGGTTAGCCATCTAACAAACTGTTTCCACTTACGTTCTAGCTTCCACAAATGAGAGAAAACATTCGGTCTTTGAGTCTCTGAGTTTGGGATACTTCATTTAGCAAATTTTTTTTCCATCTCCATCCATTTGGCTGCAAATGCCATAATATCATTTTATCTAATAGCTGAGTAGTATTCCACAGTTTTTGGATCCATTCATCAAGTGAGGGGTATCTGGGTTGGTTCCATAATTTAGCTATAGTAAATTGAGCTGCTGTAAACATTGATGAAGCATAGTAAGCCAATTCTAGCTCTTTGGGGAAGATACCCAGTAGTGGGATAGCTGGGTCAAAAGGCAGTTCCAGCCCTAATTTTTTGAGGAGTCTCCACACTGCTTTCCAGAGTGGCTGTACCAGTTTACAGTCCCACCAGCAACGTAAGTGTTCCTCTTTTCCCACAGCCCCTCCAGAGGCTGTCATTGTTTCTAGTCTTCATTTTTGCCACTCTGACTGGAGTGAGGTGAAATCTCAGTGAAGTTTTGGTTTGCATTTCTCTTATTGCTAGTGATGTAGAGCATTTTCTCATGTGATTATGGACTTTTTGGATTTCCTCTGTTGAGAAACTTCTTTTTAGTTCCATAGCCCATTTACTGATTGGGTTATTAGTGGTTTTGGTATTTAATTTTTTGTGTTCTTTGTATATTCTGGATATTAGCCCTCTGTCCAAGGTGTAGCAGGCAAAAATTTTATCCCATTCTGTAGGTTCTCTCTTGAGATTCTTGACTAAGTCCTTAGCTGTCCAAAACTTTTTAATTTAATTGCATCCCATGTGTTTATTCTTGATTTTACCACTTGCGCCATGGGAGTCCTGTTAAGGAAGGCTGTGCCGACCCCTATGTCATGTAATGTTGATCCTACTTCTTTTTCAAGCAATTGTAGAGTTGCTGGCTTAATATCCAGATCCTTGAACCATTTTGATTTAATGTTTGTGCAGGGTGAAAGGTAAGGATCCAATTTCAGTTGTCTACATATGGCTGTCCAATTTGTCCCACACTATTTGCTGAACAGGCTATCATTCTTCCACACTATGCTTTTGCCCCCTTTATCAAATATCATATAGTTAAATCTATGAGGGTTTGTCTCAGAGTCCTCTGTTCTATTCCATTGGTTTTCCATTCTGTTTTGGTACCAATATCATGCTGTTTTTGTCACTATAGCCTTGTAGTATAATTTCAGGTCAGGAATTGAGATACCTCCTGCCTCCTCCTTCTTGCTGAGTAATGTTTTAGCTATTCTGGGTCCTCTGTTATTCCATACAAATTTGAGTATTGCTTGATCCTATATCCATGAAGAATGACATTGGTATCTTGATAGGGACTGCATTAAATCTGTATAGTGCTTTGGGTAAAATGGTCATTTTGATGATATTGACTCTACCTAACCATGAACATGGAATGTTTTTCCATCTACTCAGATCTTCTATAATTTCTTTTTTTAAAAGTTCTATAGTTTTCATTGTATGGGTCCTTAACATCCTTTGTAAGATTTATGCCCAAGTATTTCATTTTTTTTGGAGGAGATGGTGAATGGGACAGATTTTCTGATTTCTTCTTCAGTGTCCTTGTTGCTGGAGTATAGGAAAGCTAGTGATTTATTGGTTTTAATCTTATAACCAGCCACTTTTCTGAAGTCATTTATAAGCTCCAGTAGTCTCCTGGTTGAGCTTATAGGATATTCTAGGTAGAGAATCATGTCAGCCACAAATAGAGACAACTTGACTTCTTTTCCTATTCGAATTCCTTTGATTTCCTTCTCTTGTCTGATGGCTCTGGCAAGAGTTTCAACAGCTTTTTACTTTTTAAGTATTCAGATTGTAACCCTTGGCCATTTGGAAACAAGGAGAGTACTTAAGCTTTCTAGTCTTCATTTCAAGTAGTATGGTTGCTCATTAAAGCATGCAGTTTGGAATCATAGTTTATGATTATATTAACTATAAATCTGTCCTATACATTTAGGCATGTCTATTTATCTGTACATGTAGGAAAAGGTGAACACAGAAAAATGGAAATTAGTCAGATTGTTCTTTTTTTTTTTTTAAAATAGAGAAGGACAGTGAGAGTGAGAGAGAGAGAGGGAGAATCAGTTTTTATTGAGTTTTTCACATGGCTTTAGTTGCTCTGACACTTAGCCTTGTACGTGGGTGCTGGGGTTTGAACTCGCGTAATCCCGCATGCCGGGCAACCTCCGTAACTGCCGAGCCACTGTTATAGCCCAGTCAGATTGTTCTTGGAAAGAAAAGGTTCTCTTTTGGGAATTAAGTAAGAGTGAGTAGTATTAGTACTGGTAGTCACAAGAGAAAGAAGATCCAAAACTGTATTTGCAAGATGACAAGTTAGCCAAGGGATTTGGGACAGTGAGTGTGTGGATATAAGTTTTCCAGTTTCTAGGATATAGAGCCTCTAGGTGACTCTAATATTCAAAATAAAAGAATAATGAAGCATAATTAGGTAAACTGTAGCCTAAGGGATGGGAGTATCCAGTGACCAGTACTTAGCATGAGGGTTGAGGAGGGAAGTGAAAGTAGAGGAGCTGGAGGTGGGTAACTCTTTTCCAGGAAAAGAGGGTAGGTGAAGTATATACTAGAAGCCATATTTCTGGATGTGTCATTGATGATTATGCACTCAAGAATCTGCCTGGTTTTGGTCCCACTTTGGTGGCAATGGCAACTTAGTGTGAAGAGATGATGTGCTTCATTGAAATCCCTATGCTGGTTTGTATTGTGCACTGGGACTCTCGTCACCATTTAAATCTGAGTTCCACCACACATCATCTGTGTAGCCCCTAGGGAAATTCCTTAAGCTCTTTGATTATTGGTTTCCTCATATGTAAAGTAAAGATAAAACATATAACTCATAAGCTTTTATGAAAATTAAATTGGTTAATGTAAGTAAAATAAGTTCAAGCACACTTAATAAATGTCTTGTCATTATAGTTCTGCAATCAAAAGTGCTTCTAACCTGACTTAATTCAACTTGACATCATTGAAATTATAGCTTTGATATTCATGGTTGGGGCCATTCTTCACAAGAAGACCCTGTAAAGTTAATTTTCAGCTAATTCTACGCCTTAAGCAACTGTTTTCAGGTTGGGGGTCAACAACCTTGTATGAAAGTTGAAAATACTGGGGGTGAAGACTTGGAGATGCACTCTCAGGGGGCCTAGCACTCTGAGATGATGCATGGCAGCATTAATGGGCCCTTCTAATTGCACATTCCAGTTTTGGGTTTAGATTTCTATGGATGTCAAAGAATATTGTACCCATTGATCGTTAGGATTTGCTCACTCTTGCAATGCCTAGCCTAGATGAATAATCAGCAAATGTTAGTTTGTTGAATCTAAATCTGAATAGCTATTTTTCCATTTCACAAAGTTTCTCACAGTACGTGTGAGGACCATCAGGTCATTTTACAGTTAACCAGGGATAGATTTGGAATCAGAATTAGGGTTGTGATCTTTTCAATTTATCCTGTTATTATTTGAGGTAAATGTGACCGAGAAGAACATTATTTTATCAGCATGTCTTTAGCATTATCACACCTGAAACTTGCAAAGAAGCAGATTTCTAAAAAAAAATTATAAAAAAACCTTGCAACAGAAAAAATGTTAATGAAATATCCTCTTAAATCAAAACAAAACTAGGGACAGAGCAACATTTTTCCTTCCTTGAAAAGGGTTACATGCAAAAGACATGAGAAAAGTAGGAGAAGGAAATTCAAATTCTAGTCCTTTTATTTTTAAGAACAGAAGTGAAAATTTCCATTTGATTGATGGAATTTTGCAAAGGCAGGGATTTTTAAATGACTTTTTTCTTATTGTGATGCTTTGGAAGGTACTCGTTGTTCCATTGTAATATTGCTTATTTTAGAAGATTTTTCTTCTACTGAGTGGACTCTCACTGAAACGACATTGCCAAGTTGATCTAGTTCTTCAACCACTGTTTTGACAAACATTTCTTCTGTTGAGTCTAAAATAAAATAAAATAAAATAAAATAAAGTTCAGCAATCATTTTCAACAGGTATATTTTCTAAAATTGAGTTTTTGCAGGGATGGGGTGTAGCTCAGTGGCAGAGTGCTTGCCTAGCACGTCTGAGGCCCTTGGTTCAAATCCCAGCACTGCAAAAAACGAAGTTGGTTTTTGAAAATTTACAAAAAATTAAGAGACTACATTTGAAGTCCATATTTAACAAGATCTGGAACTATCTTTCATATCTTTACCACTGATTTTAGAGCAATGGGTATCTGGACGCATAAAGGAAATATTGATTAAAACAACCTCAGTACAGAGGAAAAATACCTTCTTTTAAATACTGACTTGTTCTATTTTTTTGATTTAAAAAAGGAATTCTTTTATCAAAGCATTGAAACAATTAAAAAGAACAGGTTTGAAGTAAGGAAGACACGGGGGATTAATTCCTCATTTCAAATTTCATAATTTGAATACATTTGTTCTACAAGGATATAGAACACAAATATTATTTATCATAATGACCTCTCATCTCTTCATTGACTAGAACTAAACTGAGAAATAAATTTTATTTAGTTTATAAATAAGTGACCTATATAATAAAACTAAAGGAATTTAAAAGAATTGCATCAAATAAAAAGCCTTCTGTACCTTTGATTTCATTTCCAGGATTTATAGGCCTGCATCCTTTTGAGCTGTAACGTGTGGGTGTGCTTCTTCTGTGAAGACAAGAGTAAAGTAGTGCATTTTTTTCTTTCAAGAGGGAGCTCATGAATAATAATGAATAGTGAACAAAAGTTCTGGAGTTCTAGTTTCAATAAGATATAAATTTCTCTATGTTTAAGGGACCTTAAAACTTTTTAGAACTTCTTTGACATAGTGGAAAAGCAAAGTAAGTGGATGTTCATGATCAGAAATTTCCTCATGACCAGAAACTATCTTTTTATCTTGCAATATGGGGACTCTGAGTTCTTTCTCATTCTGACTTTTCTTTCAACAGGCTAATGAACATGTTTGGAGTGCCAATCATGTACAAGAGAGGTCTAGGTGCTGTAGGGCTAAAAAGCACAGTTGTTTGTACTGCTGGAAATAAGGCATATTTGTGTTAAAAATTGTAGCATTGCATGTAAGTTGAGTGAAAAATGAATGGCGTGAAAGTACTTTGTTCTAAAAAGGGAGCCATCACTGTTAGGTTAGGCTGAAGAAGGCTCACCCTGGCGTTTGAGGGTGTATATGATGCTACCTACTTAAGGGTGTGCCCATAGACAAACATTTAGTAATAGCTGCTGATTACCAAGTACTTTTCTGCATGTAAGTCATCGTCACAGGCACTTTACATAGCATAGTGAAGTGATATGGCTAAGGACAATAAAGATTTTATGGTTTTTAGCTGGGGCCCGTGGCCCATGCCTGCAGTCCCAGAAACTTGGGAGGCTGAAGCATGAGGCTCTTAAATTCGAGGTCAGCTTCAATAACTCAGTGATTCTCTAAGCAACTCTGTCTCAAAATAAAAAATAAGGGCTGCGGATGTAGCTCAGTGGTAAAGTGCCCCTTGGTTCAGTCTCCAGTTCCCCAGTACCAAATAAATAAATAAAATAAAAGTATGGTTTTGGTGTTATCACAGTTTTACCAAAGAGGAAATTGTGATTCAAAGGGTTTAAACCACATGCTCAAATTCACCCAGTATGTGATTCTCACTCAAGGCTGTAATTCTAGGGCTGTTTTGCTTTTGGATGATGAACACGGTTCCTCTCCAATTAAATCTTCCTAATCATTGCTCAAGTTTAATAGAAGGTACATGTGGGGTAATTAGTGATGTAACAATACAATAGAGTGAACTATTTTAAGAAATGTGTTCAAACACTAAATTACAGAAAATAATTTCCCCCTTGGATTGGAACATTGGAATTGTTAATATTCCACATTTAATTGCTGTTTATATTATTATACATACAAATACTTCAGATACTTAGAACTTTGATTTTCTGATTTCTGTCTGTTTTCATTTCACTTGGATGCAGCAAGGTCCAAAACTGAGAGTACCTGGGTGTGATCTTCAGAATAGTAAATTTCAGGATGCATTATTGCAATAACCATCTTTCTCCAGAAAAATCTGGCTACCATGAGGTTAAATTTTTTTTTTTGGAATTAATATTTACCTTTCTTCTCCATCTAGTAAGTTGCAATAAGTTTCAATTTCTTTTTCCAAAAATATTTTGAGGTCAAGAAGCCGTTCGTACTCCAGCTTCTGGCCTTCCATTTCTGTTCGCATCTGCTGTAGCTGTTCCTCCATTGCCCCGATCTGATCCTGGATCTGCTGGAGTTGAACGCAGTAGTTTCCTTCGGTCTCAGCCAAGGAACATTCATAAGAATGTTTCTGAAAGAGGAGTGAAGTAAGGTTTAGTTGTGTGAAAGCAAAAGGCATGTTCATATTTTAAGCATTCTCAGGGTGGATGTTTGCACAAGGTCTAAGGAGTTTCAGTTGAAAATAAAAATTGGCAAGATTAAAATATTTCCTCTCCACTGAAAAATAACATTTTTCAAGTTTGGGGACTGATGGATCCAAAGTAATGTTTGTGTATGGAATTCTTGATATGTAATATACTTTGTATTTTTAGTCATAGGTATTTAGTCATAGGTACTGTACTTGTGGTATAGATTCATTCTGTAAATATATGTATTTACTTATACTTATGTATACACACTGCTATGGTCTGGATTCGATTGACTGTGTTCCCCAAGTGTTTCTGTGTTGGAAGCTCGGTCCCAGTGTAGTGATGTTAAGAGGTGGAGCCTAGGGGGGAGTAATTAAGTCATCGATGTTCTCAGAAGAAATTGATACAGTTCTCATGGAACTCTAGTTAGTTCTTGTGAGAAGATTGTGATAAAGGAGCGAATGTGGCCCCTCTCTGCTGTGCTCTTGCTTCCAGTCTTGCCATGTGATTTCTCCCTCTCACATATACTCCCTCCATGATGACACTGACCATGATGTGTCACAGCTGGTGCTGTTCAGACTTTCAGACTCCAGAACTGTGAGCTAAATGAACCTATTTGCTTTAAGAAGTATCCAGCCTCAGGTATTTTGTGGTAGCAACAGAAAAAGGGATAAAACACACACTATTCAATTCAGTGACAATTTCTACATACCACCGCTGTAAGGGACTGAAGTTCTATTTCCAAGGTTTGTAGATTGCGTTTCAATTCTGTCAGCTCATTTTTGGCTGCTGTCACTGCTCCTGCATCATCTGAAATCTGTTGTTGCAATGATGCACTCTGAAGAGAAATTGTCAGAAGGGTTAAGTGACCAGCTTGATCATTTATTGAATGTACCCTTCACAGATAACTTGCCATAGCTGTACCTTCTCATTAAACCAGTTCTTTACGGTTTTGCTCAGCCAATTCCTCATACTCAGCCCTCATGTTGTTCAACATAGCGGTTAAGTCCACTCCTGGGGCTGCGTTCATCTCCACATTCACATTGCCTCCTGATGCACATTGCAGGACTTCCATTTCCTGGAAGAGAGTCAATACTAACATTTCAGGGGGATTTTGATTGGTATCCATAGTGGACTTAATGAAGGAAGTCAAGACATCGCACAAAGCTGCTCTGCAGGCTTCCTTACCTCCTCGTGATTTTTTTGGAGGTATGTCAGTTCCTCAGTAAGGGCCTCACACTGTATCTCCAGGTCTGTCGTGCTGAGGGCCAGCTCATCCAACACTCTGCGAAGACCGTTGGTGTCGGCCTCTGCACTCTGGTGCAGAGCAAGCTCGTTTTCATACCTTAAAGATTATTAAGGTGTTTGAGAATTGTAATCCAGTCAGGTGCAAAGCACAACCTGTAAAGATACTACATGTGCTGACAGACATGATGCTCTGTACACACTTCTGAAACTTTTTGCAAACTATTAAAATACTTTAATATATCTACTGATTTATAAATATCATTTTGAAGGTGTTATTTCTTCAGAGCTATATTTTTTGGTCATCTAAAATGCTAATTGAATAAAATATTGCTGGATTAAAAAAAGTTATGATAGTTTTTTTTTTAGAGAGAGAAAATCAATTTTATTTAGTTTTTCATGTGGATTTTAGTGCGCTGACACTTAGTTGTGTATGTGGTTCTGGGGTTCGAAATTGGGTCCTTGCGTATGCCAGGCAAGCTCCATAACTGCTGATCCACTACAGCTCCAGCCCCATGATAGTTCTTTTTATAATTGCGTATTTAATTTAATTTCTTTATTGATCTAGCGTGGCTATAAATGTTTTAATATTAAAACATTTTGGATTTGGAAGCAAAAGAAGAAGGGGAGGTATAGTTCAGTGGTAGAGCATTTGTTTAGCATATGTAAAGCTATGGATTCAACTCCCCACATTTCAAGAAACAAAAAGAAGACATTCAAAAAGCAGTAAGAGTGGGGCTGGAGCAGTGGTTCAGTGGTTATGGTGCTTCCTGGCATGCACGAGGATGTGGATTCGTACCTCAGCACCACGCACACAATGAAGTGTCAGAACGATGATAAACTAAATGAAAAACTAAATAAAATTGATTCTGTCTTGAAAAATAAATCAGTAAGAGGGTTGGGGTTGTAGCTCAGGGGTAGAGAGCTTGCCTGGCATATGTGAGTTCTGGGTTCATTCCATAGTGTGTACACACACACACACACACACACACACACACACAGAGTTTTTTAATCCAACTTTTGTATTTTTACCTTTACAAAAATAATTATTTTCACCTACTTCAACCTGAAGTCATCAGCGGTCAGCCTGGCATTGTCATTTTGTAGGATGATGCTGGCATTATGTGTGGCTGCAGAAATAATCTAAACAAAATAGAATGTGCAAAATGTTTAAAAAACCAAACATCAAAGGATCTTCCAGATTTCAGTGAAATTCAAAATCTTCTTAACCTTGCAAGCATCTATTTCAGCATCACTTCTTATCTATATTAAAAGAATCTGAATTTTCTTCAGATAAAAATGCCCAGCTCCTAAGAGAATCACATAGATACTTTTTTAATTACTTTTGATAAAAAGGCACGAGTTAAATACAAAAATGCAGTGCTTACCTCTACTTCAAAATGATTTCTCTTTCATATTTTAATTCTAGAAATTTTTATCTCTGGCTATCACCTTTTGCATTGGGAATACAGAATGAACAAATTCTACATCCTATACATTTTTAAAGCACATTTTTCCATGTTCTTTTCCTTAAGTTATGCCCACTGGAAGTCTATCAGGACAGGGTGCAAAGTCATATTTCTTACCTGTCTTTTGAGGTCTTCAATGACTGAGAAATATCTGCTGTAGTCATGATCAAGTCCTCGACCGCAGCCAGGCCCATACTTCTCATACCAGCTCTCGATCTTCTGCTCTAGGTCTGCATTTGCCTTCTCCAGAGCGTGCACGTGGTCCAGGTAAGAAGCCAGGCGGTCGTTGAGGTTCTGCATGGTCATTTTCTCATTCCCAGAGAGAAGGTTGTACTCATTTCCAAAGAAACCAGTGCTGACGCTGCTTCCAGACCCTCCACCACCACAGCAGAAGCTTCCCCCAGAAGAAACGCCCCCAAGAGTACAAGAAAAGCTGCTTGCTGCTCCCGAGGACCCAACACACACATTCCCAGCCACAAAGCTAGTCTCTCCACCGGCCAGCCTGACAGACCCAGCTCGGGAGCAGGTCCGCCTGGATCCGCTAGAAAATCGAAAGGACATGGCGACAGCACAGCCCGGCGACCCTTTCCCGGAGAGGAGCAAAGCCAGAGTCCACCTTCTGCAGAGGGCAGCTCCACTGGCCTTTTATAGGATTCAGTGGTCGTTCCAATCTCACCTATGCCAATCTGTAATAAAATATTACTTGCATCCTAATTGTTGTTTTTCATAATTGGGCTATTTTTAATAGTGTCTAGCAGGTGGCTAGTGCCCCAAGGATATTTTTTACATATGAAAAAAGTGCCAGGTGGAGTGGTACTAAATCATAGTCTGCAAGTGTTAGTAATACTAAATCATAGCCTCATAGATCACGGAAAAGGAATCATCTTTTCTCTCTTTCTCTTATTCTCCCGTGCTAGGGATTGAACTCAGAGCCTCCTGTATGCCTGACAAGTGTTGGGTCACTGAGCCACACCCTCAGCCCCAGAAATCATCATTTCTTTTACGGAAAGATATGAAGGTACTTCTTTGTGACCTCTGAAATGGAGTCTAGATTTCCCCCTTCCCTATAACAAAACTCAAACTGAGAAACGTTTACTGCTCTTGTACTGCAAAGGCACATAAAGTTATCTCTGTAATTCCCGCTTTATTGAGTGTTATTGAAATCAGAGACTCTCAACATACAGTAATCTTTTGATAGTAGGAATGCTTGAATAGATTCTTTCTTTAAAAAGAAGTGAGGAAGTAATAGAAATTCTATTGCAACTTACTTATCAATCTCACCGAAATTCCGAAGTGTGTGATACTGGTAGAGAATTATTTGAATTGCCATTTTTCAGTTTGGTTCAGCAGGAGAACACCCATTCAACTAGCTTCTGAGTCTCCAAACTGTTCACTTCCATGACCCAAAAATATTGCTTATTTCCTGTTAGTTCCAACTTATGTATTCAAAGCATTGTTCATTATTTTGAGACATGAGCTTCCTATTGATATGCACAGAGGGAAATAAATGAAAGAGAGAGGTGTTTCCATCCCTACCTAGAAACTCCATAATTATGATATCCAGATAGGAGATGAGTTTCATAAGGAAGAAGGCTCTTTCTTCTCTTGCCTTGATGCCCTTGGGAAGTTGGTCACTCTTCTTATGCTTCATTTCCCTAGGAGGCAAATGAAAATAATAGCATCGAACAGTCTCAAATGAAGACTCCAAAAATGAGCAACCCCAATAATGAAGGTCTACAAGACAGTCTGAAGGGCACAGAGATTTTGTGAATGTTACTTATTTATATTATTATAATAAGGTGGGACATGTCAGACAGGGTCAGGTCTCTATCACTGATAATGATATAAATCAATTGCTTGACTGATGATAGGCTTGGTTTTGAAATAATAATTATTTTTCCTGAATGAAAGCTTTCAATGTTGTGTATATTAAATACTTTGAAAAATATCCAATGCCATTGTCACTCAAAGATATGGAAATATTCAGTGGACTTGAATGCATGAATTTGTTTTTACTACAAATACCTAAAATAATGAGTACAAGACTATCATTCAGACTAGTGGCTCATGTTCAGAACAGTGCATGATAAGAGATACAGCTTAAATTCAGAAACCCATTGCTGATTTTGCTGTGCCCTGATCAAATTTTAGATCTTTTGCCCATGTTTCCCATGAATAAAACAAGACAGAGTCTATTGTCAATGTAGTAGTTTATAAGGCTTGAGCTTCTTAGATAAGAGGTATTATAAGATTGCAAAGTATTATTAATGTAATCTATTTATCTCCGGATAGCTTACAAATACTAATTAACCTATCTTTGTGAAACAGGTTAAGCATGTATTATTAGAACCATTTTGGAGATGAGTCGGCTCTGAATCTAAAGTGGCAGCACAGATCACAGAACACCTCTATCACTGCAGGTTTGGAATGCAGGGTACTTAACACTTTGCAGGGTTGGTGCTTTTTTTTTTTTTAAGAGAGAGGGACAGTGAGAGAGAAACAACTTTTTTTAAAGAGAGAAGGACAATGAGAGAGAGAGAGAGAGAGAAAGAAAGAGAGAGAATCAATTTTTATTGAGTTTTTCACATGACTTTTGTTGTTCTGACATTTAGTTGTGTCCGTGGGTGCCGGAGTTTGAACCCGTGTACTTGCGCATGCCGGGCAAGCACTGTAACCACCGAGCCACCGCTCCAGCCCTAAGAGAATCAGTTTTATTTAGTTTTACATGTGGCTTTTGTCGCTCCGAGACTTCATTGTGTACCTGGTGCTGGGGTTCAAACTGGTGTACTTGTGCATGCCAGGCAAGTGCCATAACCATTGAGCCACCACTCCAGCCCCTGTTGCTTTTCACTCATAGGTCAAGTCTCTCAAATTCTCTCTATTTTTTTTTGAAGGATAAATAAGTCCTCTTATTTTATTTTTATTTTATTTTTTATTTTTTTTGAACAACCATACAAGTTTTTTTTAACAAAATAATATAAAATGTGTATAGATTCTGGATATTACAATTACCCCCGGGAGTGCCCCCCAATTACCCACCCTTAACCCTCCCTTCCCCTTCCCACAATATCTCTAAAAAAGGATTATTTTGTATAGCATTACATCTTATCTGGATTTAACACATGATAATAGACCAACTTTCTCACTGGCCAGGGTCTAGTCCCAACCTCCATAGATGAGTGGAGACAATCGACCATTAGTTCTCTGGGTTAAGCTGATTTTACTCAGCATAATTTCTTCCATAGCCATCCATTTACCTTCAAATTTCCTCTAAGCAAATACTCACTTGAAAAGTTTAAAGCTTCTTCAGTCTTTTCTGGAACTGGAGGAAAGGAAGTGGCGCTATTCCCCAGGCTACTTCTGGCTATATATATTTTTTCTCTGGCGAGTGGTCATTTTTTCATGGTAAGAGACCAGCCTCCAGCTGTAGCTCATTCTCATTTGTTGAGACTCTATTAAGTAATAGGGTGTTACATAATATGAATTTCATAGGTATTCAAAATAAATTAAATACTAAGTTATGCTGTTACTGTCTCTCTTTTTTAATTTTCAGAATTAAATTTTTCATTATCATACCTTACTGTAATGATCATTGCCAATTTCCTTCCTGATAAATTTATTCAGTTTCAAGTATGCTGTTTAAAATTTACATTCAACAAGCCTGTTAGCTAAGTTTAGAATAGCATTTTTCCTTGAACACGAATAGGATTTTTTTTTTTTTATGTTAGATTCCTAGTTTTTTCTGAGAATCAGATTCTGGTGTGCTAATTCCTCTCACCAAATGGCTCCCCTGGTTTGGGAAGAATTAATAATAATTGATAAGCAATATTTACTGAGTGTGAGCCACTGTTCTAAATGTCATTCAATTCTCAAGCAACTCTATGAGGCAAATCCCCAGTCTACAGGTAAGGAAATTCCTCCAGTTACTACCTGTGTGACCCTGGGCAGATTATTCAACCACTCTCTGTCTCTGTTTCCTAACCTATAGAATTCTTTTAATCCATTCTCTCAGCTTGATTCTAGTAGAGTTTATTCCCTGAATTATGATGAATTGGGGGTGGGGGGGTCAGACATCTCGAATACTAAAGAAATCAGAGCTAAATACTTAAAAATTAAAAAAAATTATGAAGACTTTTTTAGGGCACTTTTAGGTTCACAGAAAAATTGAGATGAAGGTACAGAAATTCCCATGTACTTACTCCCTGACCCCACAGATGCACAGCTTCCCCTCTTGTTTACATCCCACACCAAGGAATGTACATTTGTTGCAATGATGAACTTACATTGATTGACACATCATAATCATCCAGAGGCCATAGTTGACATTAGGGTGCACTCTTTGGGTTGTACATTCTGTGGGTTTGGAAAATTGTTTAATGACATGTGTCTACCTTTATGGTATTATACAGAGTATCTTCATTGCTCTAAAAATCCCTTGGTCTTCCTATTTGTTCCCTACCACCTCGTCCACCTAACCTCTTGGTAACCAAGCATCTGTTTACTGTCTCCATAATTTTGCCTTTTCTGGAATATCATAGAATTGGAATCATATAGTACATAACATTTTCTCATTGACTTCACTTAATAATACACATTAAAATTTCCTCTATGTCTCTTTTCATGGTCATCTTGGTAGTTCATTTTTTTTTTAGCACTGAATAATATTCTATTGTCTGGATCTACCATAGTTTATTTATCTCTTCACCTACTGAAAGTAGTCTTGGTTACATCAAAAATTTGGCAATTAATGAATAAATCTACTACAAAGATCCTGAGAACTAGAAAAGCAGGTTGTTCCTGCTGAGGGTCAGTGTGTGGGCGACAAATTTAATCTATGGAAGATTTTCTGCTGAGTTTATGCTTCTTCCTGCCTCCAGCAGGTCTTGGATGATTGGCTAGAGAAATAGTTTCATTGATGATAAATATCATTTCACTTAACTTGAGACACCTTGTTCTGTGTCTTGGATGGCAAAAACTGAATAAAGTACTTGTGAATGCTCATGGTGGAGCGGTGAAGATGATGACTTCAACACCTATTGGAATTCACTTACATTGGTTCCAACTTCTCCCATTTCCCTTCTGCCTCCCAAACTAACCATGTACTGCTTGCTGTTCCTTTATGTTTAGGATGTTTCTGATTCTTTAATTCCTTATTTCCACTTCCATGAGCATGTTGAACTCAGGGACTAGAGTTATCAAAATAGTTCTCCTTGCTTGGCCCTTACTGGGTGCTCAGTAACATTCATTGAAAAATGGAAGGATGACACAATGTTTCAGAAATGTAAGCAAGACTCCCACTAGTGTGTGTGTTAAACTTATTTCTAACTTGTGAAAGCTGCTGCATTAAACAGAAGAAATTAAAAATAAAATTTAGCTCCCATTGGAGGGTATCTTTAAAAAAGATAGACAGATATATAGTTAGAGAATCAGTTTAATTTGTTTTTTTCATCTGGTTTTAGTTTTTCTGACACTTAGTTGTGTTTGTGGTACTGGGGTTCATTCGAATCCAGTTCCTTGTACATGCCAGGCAAGCACTCTACCACTGAGCCACCAATCCAGCCCCTGGTGGGTTTGTTTAAACTGCAGAGATTGATCAGAACCAGGAGGATGACTGCAACAGGAAGAACTTTTATTGAAACATCATTAAAGAGGAATCCAAAGAAGTGTTACTACTCTACAAAGAGCTTTTCTTAATTCATTGGAGGTAAAGCAGAAAAACGAGAGAGCCCTCATTTCGGAAACAAGTTTCAATTTGGTGCTTTGGTATTTTTCTTTTTTGGTGGTCCTAGAGTTCAGGAAGGCACCCTCTGTTCGCTCTTGTTGACTTTGGTGGATTTCTCTTCCATAGTGTGAACTCTGGAGGAGAGAACTTTGCCACGAGGATCTAGCTCTTCAACGACTGTTTTCACGATGGCAATTTTAGATGAATCTAAAATGACAGACACAAATTTATTAAATTCATAAGTGGGAAATAACTCATCATTTAAAACACATTTTAAAATTCAAATACTTCACACAGCTTTCATTTACCTTTTATCTGATTTCCTGGGCCTCCATGGACTTTGGATTTAACACAAGATCTGTAAAAGTGGATTTCCCATTAATTATTTCATTCTGCACTTTGCTAAGGAAACCAAAAGGCAATGATTTATGATAGGAGTTTGTTGAATGCAGAAATAACCCATGAAGAGGGTTTATCTACACATGATCTGTATCCTAGGTTCTTGGTACTTGGTTTAAATACTCGTTGATAATTGTGAATTGTCTTCTCAGTGGAGTGGTACTTACCCATCGTCTCCATCTATCAGGCGGCAGTAGGTCTCAATTTCCTTCTCCAGGTGAGCCTTGACGTCCAGGAGCTGCTCATACTCCAGTTTCTGGCCCTCAGTCTCAGTCCTGACCTGGTGCAGCTGCTCCTCCAGGGCCCCGATCTGAGCCTGGATCTGCGCCAGCTGGGTGCAGTAGTTGCCCTCCGTCTCTGTCAAGGAGCACTCCAGGGAGCGTTTCTGGGGTTCAGTAAAACATAGTTTTGTAGAAAATGTCACCATACTGTTTCAGAGAGAGCCAGGTCACTTAAGAGATCCACATAGCTATCCCTATACAATACTAATAATCACAGTCATCCAAAATTTTCACTTGTTCACTGCTGTTTCCTTTGTTAGGCGTCATAATAGTTTTTCTTTCCCTAGTTGTGAATGACACAATCGGTAGTGAATGTTACTCATAAGCCCAGGAGTATTAGAAAAGATGAAATTGTTTCTTCCTAGTGCACCATCTGAACATCCCTGACCACACACTAGTGTATTCTGTGCTTGTGGAGCCTGGTACTTTGCCATTTTCCCTCAAGATAAAAGGTACTCCTCTATTATGCCATCTCATTTCTAATCATGTGGCTGCCTTGTCTCATGAGGTTTGTAACTCTTCATGAAAAACCACCGAATAATCAGTTACATACAGTTTGTATAAGTAGAACCAAAGAAAGGAATTCCCCTTTTAAGTTTTAAATAGCTTTATTTCTAGGCCTATGAATCCAAATGAGTTCATATAGAGGGACAGAAGGGACACCTGCTGTAATTCTTCATGGAATGAAGATGAAAATATCTTACCCTTTATATGTAAGTATCTTGTATAATCCCTGATTTTATATACATTCATAGCTTCTTTTGGATAAACTCTGGAGGTTTCCTAGCCATTGTGGGAAAAGGATAGACTTGGGTGTTAGAAAATTTGGAGAGAAATTCTGATTCATTTGTCTCCCACTGTGGAACTCTGGGAATCACTTAACCTTTTGAATCTCAGATTCTTCTTTTGGAAATAATGACAAGAGTTATAAAGTCTGCCCCACCCCATGCCTCAGGGTGATCAAGGATGAACATGTCCGTGAGACAACTGGGCAAACCCTTAATGAAAAAGGTTATTACTATCATTATGCATGTTTAGCTTTAGAGTCAACCTTCCTGTCTCTACTTTGCTTCTTATTTATGCCACTTAAAAAGAACTTAATAAGGGACCTAAGTGCTCTTAATTAAGTAGCCAAAAGGAATGATAGATGAAGAAACTAGAAAGGGTGCTAACATATTTTTTGCTTTCTATACATAGTGGTTTTGATCTTTTGACTTGTGAGAGAAGATTCAGGGTAAAAAATGATTTTCTGAGTGCCTCCAAATAACTGTATTTGCTAATTTATAACGCTTTATTATTAATAGCATCTAGGTATAATTTCCAGGCAAAGAGAAGTATCACATGTAACATGCAAACACGTCTTATGTCTACATAGTCACTTATGGATAAAATTCAAGCAATACTAAAATGAGTAATTCGGGAAGAACATTCTCTTTGCATTCTTCCCTCAGTTTCTAAAGGAAATTCATCTTGTACTCCGTACTCACCATTGCTAAGAGAGACTGAAGTTCAATCTCCAGGGTCTGAAGAGTACGTTTCAATTCCGTGAGTTCATTCCTAGCGGAGGTGGTAGCGCCAGCGTCGTCGGAAATCTGCTGCTGCAGCGAAGCGCTCTGCAAGGTCAGGGGCTGGTGTTAAGACGCAGCCCGCTGCAGCAGTGCCCAGCGCCAGGTGAGCGCGCCCCAGGGCCAGGTGAGCGCGCCCCAGGGCCAGGTGAGCGCGCCGCCGCAGCCAGACTTTACCTTCTCGTTGAACCAGGCCTCCGCGTCCCTGCGGTTCTGATCGGCCAGGGCCTCGTACTCCGCTCGCATGTTGTTCAGCAGCACCGTGAGGTCCACCCCGGGGGCCGCGTTCATCTCCACGTTCACGTTGCCTCCAGCCGCGCACTGCAGAGCCTTCATTTCCTGGAAGAGATTTGTTTAATCATGTTAGGATTTGACTCTTTTTGAAGGAGCCAGCCGGACAGGATCTATCTCCAGATGGAAGCATTTTGTGGGGTTTGTTTTGAGAGGGATGGATTGAAACACTTCAAATCATCTCAACCCTAGGGAGAAATGGACAGCTTCTTAATATGAGAAATTTATCATCTGAAATGGATTAATGTTAGGAGCGGGGCAGCCTGCAGGTTGGGGGGGTAGCACGCCCACCTCCTCGTGATTCTTCTTGAGGTATGCCAGCTCCTCGGTGAGCGTTTCCAGCTGGACCTCAAGGTCAGTTCTGCACAGGGTCAGCTCATCCAGGACTCTGCGCAGGCCGTTGATGTCCGCCTCCACGCTCTGGTGAAGTGCCAGCTCGTTCTCATACCTTACCAACGTACATGAGAAGTTCATTCTTAGTCATTAGACGTAGTCACATCACTTTTTAAAAAAAATTTTATCATTTTTTAAATTAAGAGTATATAGAGATACAAATGAGAGGGAAACATTATGAAACCATCAATGACCAATGGATATGTACATAATTATCCAGGGGTAATGCCAAAACAGTCACATCATTTTTTAGATCCTCATAAAACTCAAATTAGGATTTGTGGGAAAACTTAAAACAACACGTAAAACTTCACTCAGATCACCCATAAGGCAATAAATACATTTTTTTTGAAGCGAGAGAATGAAAATGTTCAAAATCCTCTTCCCTATGACTTTGACATTCATAGTGCTAGCCCTCAGATTTCCCAAGTAAGATAGGTTATTCAGCGAGTATTAGCTTCAAAACAAATAATAAGCAAAACAAAGAGTTAACCTCAAATAACCTAAACAAGAAATGGAAATGCGTGGAGAAATTTTTTGTTTCTCTTTAACTCTACTTACTTCAGTCTGAAGTCATCAGCTGTTAGTCTTGCATTATCGTTTTGCAGGACGACATTGGCATTACTTGTAGTTGCAGAAATTATCTGATAAATGGAGAGTTAGATAAAAGTGAGGAAATATATTTTAAAAAATCGAATTTCCTTGAAATAAAGTTTCCTATGAAATTATGGTGTATTTCTGGCAATATGATAATATCATGATAATATTTCTGGCACATGTATCTAATAATCAGACAACTGTTTTGCAAATGGGAAATTGAAATATAGTCTCTTTTATTCCCCACTTAACCCATAAAAACCTCTTTCTGAGCTGGAGAGGTAGCTCAGCAGTAGAGCTCTTGCCTGGCATGTATGAGGACCTGGCTTCAAACCCCAGCACTACATACACAACTAAGTGTCAGGAAAACAAAAATCAGATGAAGAAAATAAAATAAATAAAAATTGTCTGTCTAGACAAAACAAACAAACAAACAAACAAACAAAAATACCTCTTTCCATGGGAAAGCTGAATTGGAGACACTGGCCATGTTTAGATATGTTAATATTACTAAAAATATTCCATGCATATCTAATGCCAAATGATGGGCCATTTTTAAAGATTAGCATTTTAATAGAAATTATTTTTAATCTTGATGAAGAGATACCGAAATTTAGAAACTGAGCTCAAAGTCTTGCCCTGACAAGTTACACCTTTGTCTGTGCATGTGTGGCTAATTACTCTCATAAATCTTAACACCCACAACATTATGCTTCTTACCTGGTTCCTAAGGTCATCAATTATTGGGAAGTATCTGCTGTAATCATGATCAAGACCACGGCAAGAACCAGGTCCAAATTTCTCATACCACCCCTTGATCTTCTGCTCCAAGTCGGCATTGGCCTCCTCTAGTGCTCGAACGTTGTCCAGGTAGGAGGCCAAGCGGTCATTGAGGTTCTGCATGGTCACCTTCTCATTGCCAGAGAGGAGGCCATGTTCATTCCTGGTGAAGGCAACACAAGAAGCACTTCCCCCGCCCAGCCCTCCACCATAGCCTCCTGCCACCGGGCTGCTCCCAAAGGCGCAAGAGAAGCCACTTCCAATGCCTGGCACACCGCATGCGTTTCCAGCCCCAAAGCTAGCTTCCCCACCAGAAAGCCTCACAGAGCCTGCACCTCCGGCAGAGCCCAACCTCCTGGATGAGGAAGAAAAGCGTACAGACATGGTTCTGAGACTGGAGGGATACTCTAATCGCGAGTGTACTGCTCAGTTCAGTTTGCTTTATATACACATTATTAGGGTGTTTCTTGATGAACTTTGCTACTCATAGCAAAATGGTGTTTGCCAGCTCATTGTGAATTATCCATAATTGGATGATACTTTTTTTTAAATGAATGTCTTTACCCTACTGTGTCTATTGCTGTAGGTGGATAGTCCCTTGAGGTTATTTGTTATCTCTGGAATGGGGCAGGGTGGAGTACTATTAAGGTTATTATAGGGATGCTTTTCCAATTTAGTGTGAGTAACCCTTGCTGGCTTCCATGCTTTAGGAATATAAAATTCCTATAAGGATAAAAAAGTGTGATAGACAAATTTCTTTTTCTCTTTCCAAACCAACAACATTACATTTTCTCCAGCAAGTGAAGCATCATAGTCATAGTTTTCTATCACACACCTTGAAAGTAATGTCAAGACCATGGGCCCATGAGAGCAAAGAGGCCAGGTCCTAAGTGAAAATCAAGGAACTCAATGGGATCTTCTTTGGAGACAGAAAGTCTTTCTGTGATCCTTATCCTTCCTGAATTACCATTTTATCTCTACTGGCTTTCTGTCTAAACTCTGTTGCTAATCAGATTAAGCAAGAGAATTGGTTAATCTGTCTGGGCCTCAGCTTCCCCAGCTGTAAAAGAAGGGACTATCTGACAGCCTCTATGCTCCATTTCTAGATTTCTCATGTTTCTACATTTCTTCCTTTCACTATTTCCAGAATGCTCCTCTGCATTTGCTTCCTTCATTCTTTTTTTTAATTGAGAAATTTATTCTTTGAACAACTATACAAGTTTTTAACAAAATAATATAAAATGTATATAGATTCTGGAGATTAGATTTACCCCCAAGAGTGTCCCCCCAATTACCCACCCTTAACCCTCCCTTCCCCTTCCCACAATATCTCTAAAAAAGTATTAGGTTGTATAACATTACACCTTATCTGGATTTAACACCTGATAATAGACCACCTTTCTCAATGGCCAGGGTCTAGTTCCAGCCTCCACAGATGAGTGGAGACATTTGACTCTTGGTTCTCTGGGTTAAGCTGATTTTACTCAGCATGATCTCTTCCATAGCCATCAATTTACCTTCAAAGGCTGCAATATCATTGTTTCTAATTGCTGTGTAAAATTCCATGGTATATATGTACCACAGTTTTTGGATCCGTTCATGTAGTGAGGGACGTCTGGGTTGTTTCCATAGTCTAGCAATTGTAAATTGAGCTGCTATGAACATAGATATTGCTGTGTCACTATAATGAGCTGATTCTAAATCCCCTGGAAAAATACCCAGGAGAGGAATAGCAGGATCGTATGGTGGCTCATCCCTAGTTTTTTGAGGATTGTCCACACTGCTTTCCAGAGGGGCTGCACCAGTCTGCAGCTCCACCAACAGTGTGCTAGTGTGCCTACCTCTCCACAACCCCTCCAGCATCTATTACTGTTTATTTTCTTCATTTTTGCCATTCTGACTGGCATGAGGTGATATCTTAATGCAGTTTTCATTTGCATTTCTCTGATTACTAGTGATTTGGAGCATTTTCTCATGTATTCATTGGCTTGATCAATGTCCTCTGTTGAGAAGTTTCTATTAAGCTCTTTGGCCCATTTATTAATTGGGTTGTTTGTGTTTTTATAGTTGAGATTTTTGAGGATTTTGTAGATTCTGGATATGAGGCCCCTGTTAGAGGAATCATAGCCCATGATTCTCTCCATTTCCATAGGAAACCTCTTTACTCTTTTGATTGTTTCCTTGGCAGTACAAAAGCTTTTTAGGTTTATGGCATCCCATTCACTGATTTTTGACTTTACTTCCTTCACTTTAGGAGACACGTTGAGAAAGTCTTTGCCTGCTCCCAAATGCTGAAGTGTTGGACCTAATTTGTCTTCCATCAATTGCAAGGTAGCTGATTTAATTCCTAGCTCCTTGATCCATTTTGATTTGATTTGATTCTCGTGCAAGGTGAAAGACATAGGTCTAATTTCAACTTTCTGCAAGTGGCTTTCCAGTTTGTCCAGCACCATTTGTTGAAGAGGCTGTCTCTCCTCCATGTAATATTTTGTCCCCCTCTGTCAAAAATCAGATGTTTGAAGATTTGGGGGTTTGTTTCAGAGTCTTCTATTCTATTCCATTGGTGTTCTTTCCTATCTTGATACTAGTACCATGCTGTCTTTGTTACTACAGCTCTATAGTATAGTTTTAAATCTGGTATGGCAAAACCACCTGTTTCCTCTTTCTTGCTTAGTAGTGTTTTGGCAATTCTAGGTTTCTTATTGTTCCAAATGAATTTTAGAATTGCTTTTTCTATGTCTGTAAAGAACGACATAGATATCTTTATAAGGATAGCATTAAATCTTTACCTCCTACTCATTCCTGAATTTTAGTGCCACTACTTTAGAGACCTAGTGATTAAGATCACTAATTACTGCACATATCTGATCCAATCATTGATTCTTATGTTGATTCCCCTATACCTTCTTGGCTGTGTTTGGTACTGACCACCTCAGTCTGATTGAAGTTCAGAGAGCTGCTTTTTGAGATTCCTCTACCTTTCTAGTTGCTCTCCTTTTCCCTTCCATTCATCACTTCTGCATCCTACATTTTGTCATTCCTTATGGTCTTGTGCTTGGCATGTAGGACTCTTCTTGATTTAGTTCTTACCTTGGTGACTCACAGTTCTTTTATTTTGCCACTCCTGTCTTAACCATCCGTTTGCCTCTCTTCATGTTATTCTTTCCACCTGTTTTTTTCCTTAAAATAAAAAATTGTAAAAAAATTATTTGAAATCTTGCATTTGCCAAGGATGATTAACATCACTTTCAGTTATATAGATTGAAAATTGAAAGTGATGTTGCTAGAAATATAAATTTTCATGACCAAATAAATGATTTTGCAAAGAAAGCCAGAAAAACTTACCAGTCAATGAAAAATTACATTATTAAAGTGTTATAATTTATTGCTACCTAAAATTATGACACCAAGGTATTATATTTTTGCAGTTTGTAAGTTTAGTTTGTTAGATATGTACCACTATTTTCTTTATCACATGTTTTAAGTAATAAGATACATTTTTTTAAAGAGAGAGAAGGACAGTAAGAGAGAGAGAGAGAGAGAGAGAGAAAGAGAATCATTTTTATTTAGTTTTTCATGTGGCTTTTGTTGCTCCGACACTTCCTTGTGTATGTGGTGCTGGGGTTTGAACCTGCATCCTTGCACATGCTAGGCAAGCGCCATAGCTATTGAGCCACCACTCCAGCCCTGTAATAAGATATTTTTAAAAGAAAAGGTTTAGAGGTAGGAGATTTAGCTCAGAGGCAGAGTGCTTGCCTAGCATGCGCAAGGCCCTTCATTAAAAACAAAAAGGTTTTTTAGCATTTGTAATTGAGCATTTTCCCTGACTTTTAAGTAAGGGATTCCACATTTTCATTTTTCATTAGGTTCTGAAAATTATGTAGCAGGCTGTGATTGTTTGGTCCTTTTCTAGAGAATCTGAAGATTTCCAGAGACAAGATCTCCAGATACATATATCAGTGTATCTTCATGAAAGGAAGCTCACCACACAACCCTACTGGGATGAAATACAGACACAGACACAGATAAACACACACACACACACACACACACAGGGTCCAAATATTTAAGGGCTTTCTCTTGAAAATGAACTAAACTTCAAAGTTTACCATAAGTTGAAAAGAACCCAGGACGACTGGCAGAGGCTCAAAGAAACAAACAAAAAATAACATTCAGGGAAAACAGAGATAATCAAGGAAGCTGAAGAAAATATGAAAAACGAAATGACTTATAGCCCATAGAAATAACAAGAGTACCAACTATTCGAAATATAGATAGAACCCCATTAAAATTGAATAGCATTACAAGAAGAGCTCTTAGAAGTAAAAAGTAACTTCCAAAATAAAACTCCCGTAGAGATGAGGTAACAGGGAGCTTAAAAATATTTTTCCAAAAGGTAGAATGATAAAATAATAACAGGGTAGATTAAAAAAATTTAGAAAATGAGAGGCTCCGTCAAAGAAGAACAACTTTAAGTAGACCTTGTGGAGTGAAAGAAGAGAGAAGTGATGAATGAATCACTGCATGAACATTGTGGTGTATTTCTCAGAACTGAAGGACTGAGCTTCCAAATTCCACCAGGAGCCAGGAACAGCAAAAGGAAAGCAACCACAGAGAGGCAGGTCCAGAAGGTGCTTCAGAGAACCATGGAGGACAAAGAGAACACCTGGTGTCAGGAGAAAACCCCACACATATCCAAGGATAGGGAAGCCAGGATTCTGGGGAAGAATGCTTTCAAGATTCTATCTAAATATGATGTCCAACCTGAACTTTTCTACTTTGACAATCAATAGTGAGGGTGCACAAAAATATATTCAGGCATGAAAGTTCTCGAAAAATTGATCTCCCTTGCACACTTGGTCAGGATGCTGCTGGAGGAAAGAACAAATATGAAAAAGGAGGGCTTAAGATCCAGAAAAGGGGTTCCCATGGATGAATGTCCTCGAATGACAGCAGGGTAGCAGTTTAAAAAATGAGCAAAGCTTATTTAATGAGAGGGTGAGGGATTTTGGAAGTAGGTCTTCAGGAGTACAGATAAAATGATGGTTTGATGGTTTTAATCAGGAGCATACATAAAAATGATTGGTTGACAACAAGAAAGAGGTGTAGAAGATTAAGATTCATAGGACATCAGGTATAAAAAAATAGGAAAATATTGCCTGAACAAGGTACAAAAAGCTCAGGGAATAATTAAGATAGAGCACTTGACAAACAATGCAAAATATTTTACTTAGTCAAAATGATGAAAATACCGAATGGTGATTAACCAAATATTTTGGAATACTTATTTTAAGTTTAGGAAAGGTAGTAAAAGCAAAATTCTTGACTTCTTTTTAAGAGGGCAATATGTATTGTCAAAATTGATAAACCAAGAAATGTGGAACAAAAACATTTAAAATACAGAGTAAAAATAGCAAGGATCAACCATATTTTAATGGTATTCATGTGATTTGCCTGTGGAAAGTAGGATTCGAGGTACAAGCATGAAGGGAATAAGAGGCTGCTGTTTTGTTTTGACTTTTACCACTATTTGACTTTTAAAGCAAAGTGCATTCATTATTTTAATAAAAAGTATAAATTAATTAAAATATAACCCGGATAAAGTCCCAAAGGTATGTTGTGCTTTCTTTGTAAAATTTATAAATAAAGCTGCTACAAAATCCACTTAAAAAAATAGACTTTCTGGGGCTGGAGCGGAGGCTCAGCGGTTAGAGTGCTTGGTGCTTGTCCGGCATGTGCAAATACACAGGTTCAAACTCCAGCACCCACATACACAACTAAGTGTCAGAGCAACGAAAGCCATGTGAAAAACTCAATAAAAATTGATTCTCTCTGTCTCTCTGTCTCTCTCTCTGTCTCTAAAAATAAAAATAGACTTTCTGTTATTTCATATTTATGCTAGATACTTAGAAATACTCTTCCACCACAAAATATTCTAATGTTGAATAAATTATAGTAACTATCCTTTAAAATTCATTGCTAAGCTCAAAAGAGAAAAAAGGAAGTTATAAGAAAAAAGAAAGAAAAACCAAAAAGTCAAACTAGGACTGGTACGCAAACAAGCTCCCACTGTTCTGGAAACAGATTTTCTGGTCAGACCCACTGAAGAACAGGATTTAGACCTGGCCAAGTGTGAAGCTGAACTCAAGACCCTGCTTAAAGCTATGTACTCCCTGAGCCCCTATCTTCCGTAGGAAAAGGAAAGTTAAAAAAATTTGCCTGCTGCCAGAGTGGACAACCCAGAAAATCATCTGTTATTGAAGATACTAGCTAAAAAAAATTTAATGATGTTATTATTGGAATTTGATAATGACTTATTATCCTGGCCTTATTCAAATATGGTTTTACAGTTTGAAATTGAATCCTCTTAGTCTGAAACATCCCAATTCAATAAATTAATTTAAAATGTCTTTGGGTTGGTTACATTCCATACTACTCCAAGAAACTACTTCCAAAAGTTACATTTCAACAAAATAAAATAAATGTATGAGGAAATAAGCCACATATGATTAAAAAGAGCCTGGAGGACATGAAAAACCAACAATGATAACATGACAAAAAAGTGTGGTTCTGATGTATATGAAATGAAAGAGAGAGCTGGAAGCATTACCAACAATAATTATCAAAAAAGACAGGTATATTTAAAAATGCATAAAAATTCAATAACTAAAATGGAAAATTTGCCCAATAGATTAAAAGAAAATAATGAACAGTAGGAAAGACAGAAGGACATTATTGTAAGAATGTGCGTATGGGAGGGCAGAGAGGGAAAGGGACTGGAAACGATAGAAGAGAGGTTAAGAGAAATAGGGACAAGGAAAGCAATTCTAACTCATTTCATTGGAGTTCCCATAGGGAGAATAAAGACAATCTGGCAGAGGGTGAGAATTTCCTAGAATAAGTTGGAAACATCAGTCCTCCAATTTAAGAGGCATAAGGAATTTGAAAACCTGCTTCTAGTTGCATCACAGAAATGCTGTAGAAGACCAAACAGGGAGAATTCTTTCTTTTTTTTTTTTCCCATGATGGTGATAGAACCCAGGACCTTGCACATGCTAGGTAAGTGTGCTGGTACCGAGCTACACTCTCAACCCCTAGGCAGAAAATCTTACAACTGCCAGAGAGAAACTAGAAATCTTCTACAAAGAAACTGCAATTATATTTCAGCAGCTCCCCACTAGCAGCAATGGAAGTTAGAAGACACTGGAACAATCTTTAAAATAATGGGGAAAATATGGTTATTAAAATTGAATACAACCCAAACTATCTTTTGTGAATTCTGGGAAATGGTAACAGTGGGGGCAGAATTTTTGAACCCGCACATGAAAACCATGCAGAATGATATCTCCCAAAACCAAAGACCAGGTACAACATTTACAACAAATTCTGGTGACAATGTGGTGTTGTGAATCCTGATGCATAGGCAGGTAGAACTAAGTAGCATAAACCATAAGACCTGAATGTTATAAGCATATCTGTGGGACACAGAGGGAATCCAAAGGCTGATTATAGGGCTGATTTTAGGATTATAGATCCAAATAGAGTCAACTGAAAATTACAGCAGGTGAATTTGAGAACAGCAAGTGGAGCCAAGAAACTTCTGCTCAATCCCATTGAGTGGAAAGATTCTTCCAGGAGGTAAGAAGAGAGTAAGAAGAGAGTGAGGCAGTGCAGGCCCTGTGAATTCTCAAGAGTCATCAATCACGGCTTCTCTCCAGAAGAGTAGTCCGTAATGAGGAGAAAATGCTGCCAGCGGGATCCTATTGATCAAGAGAGGTCCACAGGGAGGAAATAGAAGGTATAGTATAAGTCCAGGACGGGAAAAGAGACAGGAAGCTTCAGAAATCAAATCAACATGGTTTGGAATTCTAAGTTTAAATAAGAAAAGGGAGCTTTGGGAGGTTAGTAGCACTATTTGGAATTGTACATTATTTTAGGAGTTAAGGAACATGAATTGACTATAAAAATGAGCAAAAAAAAAAGATTGAGATAAAATCCCACAAAATGTTAATATACAAATAAGAAAACAAGGACTTGAATAATATTCCTGTAGAAAATTAGAGCATACCAGAAAAAAACATGTCCATAAATCAGATTTAGATATAATAATCTACCAGTTCAAAGTGGCTTAAAATTTATTAAAAATGATAACTGGAAGAGGAGGAAGAGGAGGAGGAGAGGGAGAGGGAAGGGGAGGAGGAGGGCGGGAGCAGTTACTCAGTGGTTAGAGGGCTTGGCTGGATGCGCAAGGATGTGAGTTCATACCCCAGCACACTGTGTGCAATGAAATGTTGGAGCAATGAAAACTAGATAAAAAACTAAATAAAAATTTATTCTTTATCTCTCCCTCACTGTCCCTCTCACTAAAAAACAAAACAAAACAAAAAACCCCAATAACAACAAAAAAAGAACAACCCCCCCAAAACCCCCCCAAATCCTAGAATTAGAAAAACTTAGAGGTGAGGTGACAGAATTTAGGAACAGATGAGAAATAAAAGGAAAAATTGTCATTGAACTGAGTAAGATATGATCACAGGGGAGTAAGTCCCCTAGAGAAAAAATTCATATTCTAGAAATATACAATCTTAAATAAAATACCAGTAAATATAATTCAGTAGTATATTATTGGAGTTTTTTCCTTTTAAGTATTTTCATGTGGATAGCATCTTGACTACAAAGTGCAGTATGTACTTCCTGCGCTCTAAGGGGCTCCACTGTGGAAAGCAGATCACCATGAAGCAATGTTTTTAAACATCAATGAGTTATGAGCAGCCATGATAAGCGGGGTTGGCTTGATGGATCTGAAGCCTGTGCACCCATGCAGGGTCTTATGCTCAGAAGAGTCCCACAGTTTGATTAATGCTCTCTGTTGCCATCTTTAAATTCATAATTATTCTATCTTTAGACTTGTGTCTTGTAAGTGAATTCTTATGAGACCTTGGAGCATGTGAGTGAGCAGAGGAGTACGTGAGATATTTGTATGCAGTTGGTGCTTACTGCCTCAGTGGTGTGTGGTGTATGTAATGCCTACATGTACTGCTTCTGGTGGACTCACAACGCACAGGGGACCAGCAATGCTCAAAGTGAGTGAAAATCACTTATGTTATGTCTATTACTAAGTAAGCTAGGTCTCTGACAACCCCAAGAAGCCAGGCTTTTTATGCAAACCAGCACTTGCTTCAAATGCAGAAGGTGTTGGTGACCAAGGAACTCTACCATAGTGAAAATAATGCCAAGGGAAGACAGGGCAATCTAGAGTTCCTTTTCCTTTTAGTCTTTTCTTACTCATCGGTAAATCGAACATATAGAACATGGGTAGAAAGTACATATATAAAGATGAGGAATAGGGCTGTGGGTGTAGCTAATTGGTAGAATGCTTGCCTAGTATGTGCAAGGCCCTGGGTTCAATCTTAAGTACAGCAAAATAAAACAAAAACAGTTGAGTTGGTTTTGAGCAGTGTTTTCACTGTTTTGGGGAAAGCAAAGTACATATGTCTGTATGAGCTACAAAATATGAATTGCATAATTTCAGTGTTCTGCATACAAGTTTACTCTTCCTATATTTGGATTTAAAACCAGCTTTGTACAATGTAAAAATGATTGGTACAATGTACGCAACAATTTAAAATTTTATTTTATGTCCATTTAGAATGACATTGAATAGTTAAAAATAACATCCAAAAAACTAAACAACAAAACCCAAGATAAGTTGAGAGTGCAGCTTCAGAAGAAAGGAAGAGGTATTATATTTTAGTACCTTTAATGATATTTTCCCCTGATTTTTGGACAAAAGACCCCATATTTTCACTTTACACTGAGACCTTCAAATTACGTAGCTGGTATCCTATGCTTGTACATTTGGGAAGTCATTTCCTTGTGAATTTCTAATATTTGCTTCATGTGATGACTTTTGACGGAAGAGTTAGTAAATATTCCATGCTTCTCACCACTTCTTGGAACTTCCATATGACTGTTGGGTTGTTGGGTAGAATTCCTGCTCTCAGTTGAGATTTGCATTGGAATCAGACCATATAGTAGAGGAATAAAAGAGCTGCTTTCCTAAGGTAGAAAGACACAATAACCATGATGCTCATCAGCCTCTTGAGTTTTGGAGTTCTAGAACAGGTGTCTTAAATCTGGCCTGCCACGTGATTTTGTGTAGCCCTTGAGATAGGAACGATTTTTACATTCCTAATGTTTAAAAACATCAAAAGAGTGAAAGTATTCTGACACATAAAATTATTTACAATTCAAATTTCAGAGTCCCTGAATAAAGTTTTATTGGAACACAGTCATGCTCGTTTGTCTATCTATTGTCTGTGGCTGCTTTCTATTACAATGACCAAATTGAGTATTGAAACAGAGAAACTTTATGGTTGCAAAGCCTAAAATATTTACTATATGGGCCTTCACAGAAAAAGCTTCCAAACTGCTCTAGGAAAAAAGTCATTAACAAGAGGCTAATGGCTGTCAATCTTTCTGAGATTTTCCTGTTTAGATGAGGAACCTATCTTAGGAAGTATCCAGTGACCCAGAAAAGTTTGCTATAGGCTTTTGGTAAAATGCCAGGCATGTACTATCTAGGGGTAGACTTTTCAATTGCAGGAGAGTTTCTGAGCTTTTCCAAACTATTTGCCTGACATATAGGATTTAAAGATTATGGCTGGTGAATGTTTAGTATTTAAATGCCATGTGCTGGTAGCAACTGTTACTTAAAACTCAAGTGAAACTCAGTTAAAATATATTCTATAAGAGTCTCCCTAAGGAAAAAAAAATCACAACTTCTTATTTATTAGTCTTCAGGAAATGGAAATGTGTGTACATCAACTTTTTTATTTATTTGAAATCAAGCACCCAACACCTTGTAAGTTATTAGAAAAACAGGCATTTTGGCTAAGGAACTTTAAGGAGTAGAAAGTGTTTTCTATCTCTCCCTCATATCTAAAATAATTAAGTGGTGCTGGGTCCCTTCCCAAATTATTCTTTTCTCTAAAATGAGGCCTAGAAGGGAACCCTTTGTTCTGTCTTGCCATTGGTAATTTTAGATGTCTTTTCCTCAATGGAGTGAATTCTGGATGAAAGAACTTTACCACGTTGATCTATCTCTTCTACCACCGTCTTTACCAGCGTGGTTTTAGATAAATCTAAAAATAAAACATATTGAATACATATATTTAGCTTAAAAGATTACATAACAAAGAATTTCATTAATGGTTGTAATACAATATATCAGGCACATTTTTTTTAGTGAAGTAGTAAGTAAAGATTTGTGATAAAAATTGGCGACAGTTTGGATAAAATTCAAAATAATGCTTTCAGTTCAGAACAGTTTTGTTAAAATAATTTAACTATAAACTGTTGCCATAGTGTATGACTATCTTTAATGTAAAATTATTTACTGCAACAGAAATAGAACCTTTATTACCTTTAGATGAATTCCCTGAGCTCTCGGATCCAAAGCCTTTTGATGTGAAGCATGCACTGTAAAACAAGTGTATTGTTTTATATTTGTTTACTATAATGTAAGAACTATTTCCTGAATCAATAAGCTCAAGTGAACTTTGTATGACAAAACCAGATCTCAGTTTACCACGGGGAAAATATTGAGATTTTTGTGTGCAGAAATGGAAACTAATTAAATGTTATTGAAAGAGAGTAAAATTTAAAAATCATGTTTCCATTTGATTTTTTTTTAAAAATCCAAGCATTTAAGATACATGTATATTTTCCCTAGGATTCATATATATGGATCCTGATAGTTTGTACGGAGTGCTTTTATTTCAGGGCAGCAGTGATATGAGGAATGAACTCAAGGAAGGAGAACACCTGGAATTGGAGATTGGGGAGAATCTTGAAACCTGCAGTGAATAACACGGACAACACAAAGGACTTGTGCAGGGATAACTGGAGTCATCCGAGGCAATGAGGAGGATGCGGTGATGTACACGATATGGAAGAGAGGATTCCTGAGGCAAGAGATGGACTTTTTTTTTTTTTTTTTTTTGCAGTGGGAATAAAGAAGAAAAGGTCTGGATGTATGGAAGGCTAATGGGGCTATGGTTTGGAACGTTACTTACTTCCCATCTCCATCTATCAGGCGGCAGTAGGTCTCAATTTCCTTCTCCAGGTGAGCCTTGACGTCCAGGAGCTGCTCGTACTCCAATTTTTGGCCCTCGGTCTCAGTCCTGACCTGGTGCAGCTGCTCCTCCAGGGCCCCGATCTGAGTTTGGATCTGCACCAGCTGCGTGCAGTAGTTGCCCTCTGTCTCTGTCAAGGAGCACTCCAGGGAGCGTTTCTGAGGACATCAAAGATCCATAGCAAGGGATGAAACCTTCTTGAGGATTGTGTGGTAGACTGTGTTTCTCAGTAATCAGCAGGACTGCTCCCTGGGCAAGTTTTGGAAATGTGTGGGACTTGTCACAATAAAATGGTAGTTGGAGGCTGGAGTGGGGTCCAGGCACACTGGATGATCTGACATGGAATAAACCACCCTTTTCCTGTGAAACTTCTCAGTGGCCCACTAGATATTCATGATGTTTAGGTAATACTTCCTATTAGCACCAATCCACGTGTGAAAGTACTTTTAGTGGGTATCCCAGTAAGAATTCAATACAGGAAAACTTATATTTTGAAGTCACATTTTTATTTTGGGGTTGCCTGTCATATTTCAACTGCACTCTGTTACTGTCCCCATCCTATTCCAAGGGATGTTCTGCTATTATTTCTTATTCTGATCCACCCTTGATTTTCTGTCATGCACTTAAGACTGAACGGACACCTTAATTGGTGGATTTTCAAGGACAGAGGTACATCTGATAACAAAGTACAGGCCATTATCTCAACACTACTCTTATGAATAGTATACTTCCTCTCTTCTACTTCCATAGTCTGTAATTTGTCTTGCCATGTGATCCTTACTTCAATTAAGGCAATTTCCCTCTTTTCATTATCATGTAGAAATACGTCTGGGCAGTTATTACTTCCCCTGATATTAGTTATTATCAGAATGTCCACCTCCTCTCTTCCACTCTTTCATTTTCTTGTATGGAACGACTGCTGTCCTTATGTTGCTAATGAAGAAGCAAAGTTCTGTCTGACGTTTTCTGGGGTGGCTGGGCCCAAGCCTAAAAATACTTTCTTCTTTTTTATTATGGCTATGAAATTACACTTAAAATTATTTTGTGCACTGTGTTCTAGGAATGCAAAAAGGGAGCTATAAAATATCATAATAGGCAGACATAGATCCAATGGTGCTGAAAACCTGTAAAGACTGATTTAGGACACTGAGTTAGGCTCGCTGGCTGCTTATGTGGAGGGTACTAAGGTGGAAAGGCATTTGAGTGGAAGGTGCTTGGGATGGTTAAGGGTTAGAGGAGCCAACAAGTTGCAAGAGGCCAGGGAGGTGAGGTAATTTCAAAAGTCAGCAGTTTAAAGCCTTAATTTCCCCAAAGATGTGTCCTCATAGATTGCTAACACTTGAAGGCAGAGAGGACAGCATGTGTCTTCCACAGCCTGCCACTTAAAGAACGGAAGTCTGCCTACTACAGGAAGCAAGCATGTGAATGGTTGTAGACTGAGCATGCTCCCAACTCACAATTGACTTCAGTTTTCTAACTACAGAAAATTTACCTTAGATTTTATCTTAACATGAAAGAATTTCAGGTAGGGAAGTTAGGTTCTGTGCCACTGTTTTTGTATAATTCAGTCATGGTGGATGTTAATTATCTCATGATCCTAACCTACAGTGCTGTGGGATGCACAGAATCTAACTGTAATATCATAGCTTCTGGGAGCTCAGGAACTTATTTCCTTCAATGTTTCTCAGAAACAGAGGGAGGCTTCACCCGTAAGGCTACCAGAGCAGGAGCAGGTTCCTCAGGGCTCTAGTTTCAGGGAAAGCAGAATGAGGACAGGATGGTTCTGGGAACCCAAAGTGGCAGGAAGGGGCTCAGGCACCAAGTAGCAGCAGTGATGAGGGTGAGAAGAGGGACACGCTGGGCAAACTTGGGATCAGGCAGCAGTAAAAACAATTCTCCTTTCTAAAAGAGTATTGATTTTTTTAGAGGATGGTTAAATAGAAAGATTCTTCTCATTTTTAATATTTATGTATTTAGGTACTGAAGTGGAACCCAGGGCCTTGTGCATGCTAGGTAAGTGCTCTGCCACTGAGCTGCACCCCTGGCTCAAGACTTCCTGTTTCTTTGAATCAATATTTCCTTTGGTTTCACTAGCTGTTTATGTGACAACATGGTGTCCTCAGGGAGCACACAGCCTCTTGCGAAGACAGGGAATTCATTGGCTATGTGTGTGTTCTAAATTGTCTCTATGGTAACCTCTGTAGTAATCCAGGTGCCCTGGTATAGGCCAAGGTGGCCGACTGCCCACTTTGTGTGTGCTCTGGGATGGGACCTCTGCCCAGGACCTGTGGGGATGAAGGGGCTGACAGTGCCGGTGTGGAAGTTTGATGTGTACCCTCTTTTCCTTTGCCTGATGAAAAGCATTATGTGGCTTTCAATATATCTCCAACAATATTAGGAGAGGCTGGTGAGATCTATCTCTGCCCTATTTGGCTGAATGACCATAGACCTGTCAGTTAATTTTCAGGAGGAGCAGCACTGCTGCTTGCACTGGGGGACTGAGATGAATTATGCTAAGGTCGCAACTGTGTCGCAAGTTGGTTATCTTCATGAAATGAGCTCTGAGCACCTGCCTGAGGGATCACCTCACTGAAGTCAGGAAGGAAGACCGTGCTGTCTCAGGGACTGCTTTGCCTGCTCTCTTCCACGGTATTTGCAGGGAAGAAGAGATGGGCCACCCTTAGGCGTTTTGGAATCAGGCTGCCCTGCGCTCACACCTACCGTTGCCAGGAGCGACTGCAGCTCGATCTCCAGGGTCTGCAGGGTGCGCTTCATCTCCGTCAGCTCCGTCCTGGCAGAGGTGGCTGCGCCAGCGTCGTGGGAGATCTGCTGCTGCAGGGTGGTGCTCTGGAAGGCAGGGGACGCTGAGGGTCACACCGAGTCCAACCCCGCCAGGGTAGGGTGGTGTGCAGGGCCGGGGGGCGCTGTCCTCACCTTCTCCTGGAACCAGGCCTCCGCGTCCCTGCGGTTCTGATCGGCCAGGGCCTCGTACTCCGCTCGCATGTTGTTCAGCAGCACCGTGAGGTCCACCCCGGGCGCCGCGTTCATCTCCACGTTCACGTTGCCTCCAGCCGCGCACTGCAGAACTTGCATTTCCTAGAGCGGAACGCGAGTGCGGCTTTAGGTCTTGGTTCGTTCACAGGCAGTCTGAGAAGAGTTCTCAAAGGGATTCCTTTAGGTCCCCCTCCTCCCCGCAAATATTAATGGACTTATCCCACCCACGTTCATGCCAATCATGTTTAGTTATTTGTTCATAAAATGACCATGACCACCACACCACGCAAAAAGGAGTCAGCATCCCAAGAGGCTTTTCCATTCTTGTTCATGAGAAGGGACTAAAGACCAGAGAGCTATTCACCACATAATCATTGACTAAATGTTTAGTTGATGGCAATAAAGTGGAAAAAACAAATAAAAATCCCAGCCCCCAAAACTTTCATCTTTAGGACAGCAGCTATTATGTATTGAATGATTATTAAGGCCAGGTGCATTCCTAAGCATTTTCTTTATATGTGCTAAATCAAGGTTTTTAACATCCCTCAGGTAGGTAGTATCATTAGACTTATTTTACAGATTAGGAAACAGGCACAAAGAGAGGAAGTAACATGCCTGAATCGCTAGGATTTGAAAGAGGGCAGTTTGAAGTCGGTGTTCTGGGTTCGAGTGTCTGTTCTTATCAACTATACTGTTCAGCCTCCCTGTTCTAGGGCATGTCCTGGGTCAAATCAATCTGCCTGACCAAGTCAGAGAATGGATTTTTGAACAGATAAGTAAATCAATTGCCTGAATCTAGTTCTTTGGTGGCTGACTTGTTCATTTTAACTGCTTTTGAGGGACTGCTATCTCTGCTTTCTTAAACTATCTTTTAATCACCCTAAAATCCATGATCTTCCTGTGTCTATCAAGAGCAAAAGATGTACATTACCCAAGGAAACCACTATTAATATATTTTCATATCTTGAGGTTTCGGGTAAGATTCTGTGTTGAAGAAACAATTCTTGTTGCTATAAAAAATTGAAAATTGAGTAGAAGTTCTACACTCACTGCCTTTTTTTTTTTTTTTTTAAAGATGGGACAGTGAGAGAGAGAGAAGCAATTTTTATTCTATTTTTTCATGTGACTTTCGGTGCTGGGGTTTGAACTCGTACTGGCACATGCCAAGCAAGCGCTGTAACCGCCAAGCCACCACTTCAGCCCCCACTCACTGCTTTTAAAGGTTACCTTTTTCTTTTTTAAAGAGAGAGAAGGGGACAGTGAGACAGAGAATCAGTTTTACTTAGTTTTTCATGTGGTTTTCCTTGCTTGTGGTGCTGGGGTTTGAACCGGGGTCCTTCTGCATGCCAGGAAGGTGCCATAACCATTGAGCCACTGCTCCAGCCCAAAAGTATCCCTTTTCAAAGGGTGTGGCTTATCTTTAAAAGGGACAGTGAATCCTGCTGTGAACCCTACCCTTCCTGGAGTGCCCCCTGCTGGTGGGTTTGCTGCCGTGGTCATTTCTTCTCTTCCCAGGATCTTTCTTTCTGAGGTCACTCTCCACAATGCAGGGTCTCTTTTCACCCTCCTGTCATCGCTCTCTGCTTGTCTAACTCTTCCTGTGCTCTTCTCCATGACCCATCCCTCTCCTCTTTTCCTTTGCCTTTTTCTCTTTTCTAACTTTCCGGCTCTTTCTCTGTCCCATAATGCTCCCATTGGAAGCAAGCAGATCTGGTGTTTTGGCCATTTTGAACCATTAGTGGGGCACCTCTTGTCCTGGAGGGGGATTCTGGAAATTTGTCACCCAGTGTTTTGGAGGCTTTTGCAATTACTTTTGGATTTTTTTTTGGAAGGGAGGGGATTGAAGCTGCTTGGTATTACATGTCAAATAAGGGTTTATTATTGTGCAGTGCTCACATTAAAGTCAACCCAGGCTCATTAAGTGCAAAAGAAAAAAAAATGATATCTTTTCCTAGGCAGAGGAGACTGGCCTCAAGATAGGTTTATGTGAATGAAATAAATAATCTAATGCAAAGAAGGACTGTTGTATTCATGCAAAAGCAATGTACTATTTCTAATGAATACAATTGTATCAGCCTTAAAGGTGGAAGGTTACAGATCAATTGTTAATATTTATTACCTTTGGGGATGGGATTAGAACAGCAGATTAGGAGAAATGAAATCTTCCTTTATATGCCTTGGCGTGAATGAATTGTTGCAGAGAGCATGAATTACTATTTATTTTTTTAAAGAGAGAGGGACAGTGAGAGAGAGAGAGAGAGAGAGAGAGAAAGAGAATCAATTTTTATTTACTTTTTCACATGACTTTCTTTGCTCCGAGACTTCATTGTACAAGGTGCTGGGGTTTGAACTCACGTACTTGCACATGCCAGGCAAGCGCCATAACCTCTGAGCCACTGCTCCAGCCCCTACTATTATAATTTTAGTATCTATCCCCACTAAGCATTTTAAATATACAGAATTCTGATTTGAGCAGAAGTGAAGCTTTTCCTACCTCCTCGTGGTTCTTCTTGAGGTACGTCATCTCCTCGCTCAGGGACTCATACTGCAGCTCCTGGTCCGTCCTGCACAGCGTCAGCTCGTCCAGGACGCGCCTTAACCCGTTGATGTCTGCCTCTACGTTTTGGTGAAGGTTGAGCTCATTTTCATACCTTGAGGGGGTATTTATTTCAGTGTAAGTTAGACTTCTTGAAGAAATAGGAGAAGAAAATCTTAAGTGATTTAAACTGAAAGTAAGAAGCTGAATTAGAACTAAATATTATTGAAAAAGTACAGAGAAAGGAGTCTTTTATCTTGCTCCCCCAAATTCTGTACAGGATAACCAGTAGTTATTTAATCACACAAATTCCAATAGCATATCTCAATTAAATAAAAATGCATCATTTTGGAATTTTATTTTAGTTTACCTTGCTTCTTAGTTGGTGAATAGCTGCTGAGTATCTACTTTGTGTGTGGCACTATTCTAGGCAGGCAAAGAAATGTCTGAATGCTTTGTTTGAATAATGTAATAAAAATGTATAAATTGTGAGTATAGTTGATTGTAATATAATGCACATTATTTACTTCCTTTTATCTTTTAGGTTATAGTTTATTCTACTTGGAATGAAATTGAAATTTTATTTGACAAATTAAACAGGTAGGAAACTTTTTTCTAGAGCATGATTATTTTCTGTCACTCACTTTAGCCGGAAATCATCAGCAGCCAGTCTGGCATTATCAATCTGCAGAATGACATTAGCATTAGCAGCAGTAGAAGAGATAATCTAGAAGAAATCGAAAGGAGACCACGGTAAGTAAGTGTGGTCTTACTAGTTATTATTTCAGGAAATAAAAACATTATGCAGTTAAGCATTTGTATAAAAATCTTACTTCCTTATGTAATAATCTAAGCACTTAGAATTTTACTTTTAAACATTAAAGATGTTTTTATTTATTATCATAGAGTCATATAACCTTCAGATGTAATACTTTCTTATCTACAAATATATTTCAAAATGAATAGCTAATAACATTTAGCTCTATTGAAATTCTCAAATCAAAATGTCTATTTTTGAATAATGAGAAGAATTATTTAAAAAGTAATAAATACAAGTTACAGATAACAGTCACGAAGTGTTTCTTGTTAGAGTTATATGCCTTTTGCTGGATAGTCCTTACTTTTAAATACTTCGAATAGTTCCAGACTTGTGATTTCTCATCTTATTTTTTTTTTTAAGAGAAGGAGGGACAGAGAGATAGAGAGAGAGAGAGAAGAAATTTTTTATTTAGTTTTTCATGTGAATTTCATTCCTCTGACAGTTTGTTGTGTACGTGGGGCTGGGGTTTGAACTCCTGTACTCGCGCATGCGGGGCAAACCCCGTAACCACGGAGCCTCCGCTGCAGCCCCCTCACCTTATTTTTAAGATCTTCGATTGTTGGGTGGTATCTGCTGTAGTCACGATCGAGTCCTCGGCAAGATCCAGGCCCATACTTTTCGTACCAACTCTTGATCTTGCTCTCCAATTCGGCATTTGCCTCTTCCAGAGCTCGCACATTATCCAGGTAGGATGCCAGGCGGTCGTTGAGATTCTGCATGGTCACCTTCTCGTTCCCAGGAAGGAGTCCGCGTTCACTTCCAGCAAAGCCGGCGCAGGCAGCATTTCCAACTCCAGCGTGGCTCGCTCCGCTGGCCACGGAGCCGCTGCTGCCTGCGAGGCCTGGGCCTGCGCTGGGGGGTCTGGCAGAGCCAGGTCCGGACTGCAGGCCAACACGCCTGCACCCGGCAGAGAACCGGAGCGACATGGTGTTCGGAGAAGCGTGCGCCTCGTCCGCGGGCAGCCGTCAAAGAGCTGAAATTGTGCTGATGGTCTCTTTAGCTTTTATACACCATCGCTGGGGGTGTTTCCATTCGCGTTATGTATGCCAAAAGAAAAGTGGCATCGTTTAAATCAGCATGGAAATTATGTATAATTGGGTGATTTAAAAAAATAATTGATGTCTAACATCTCTGGGTGTTGCTTCAGGATATTTATCTCACATAAAGCAGGGTTTGTTCTATATGAAGTTCATTATTTTAACTTCTAATTTTGAGTGAGTAATCCTTCACTTTCATCTGGATCCTAGGAATTTACCATCATTATCTAGGGCAGGGTATTATCAAATGTTGAAAGCTAAGTAAGATTGGGGTAGAGCACTGTCAGCTACAGTAGGGTCCCAGTTGGCGCCGGGATGTACAAAGGCTAATTAACCACACACAAAAAAAGATATTTTATCCCATGAGAGAACCCCCTCCCAACCCCAAAGGATATTTTGAAAAAATATGTTCCTGGCAACTTCCTTGTTCTGACCATGATTAAAACATCAACTTTTATTACCTTGCACAATGACACAAATGTTGACTTAGTCCTTCATTTAAACTTTCTGGCTACTATGTTTGGTGCTCTGTGTTGAACACAAAAATGAAAGACATGGTGCCAAACAAGAGCAGGAATGAAAAGGATATGATTACAATCTTTAGGAAATCCATCGTCAGGTCCACAAGGGGGCCAGATGCGTTTAGTCTTTCCTGTTCATCTAAAGAGATTGGGATGGGTACTAACCCAAAAGCAGAGGACAACATGATGAGGTCGAATTAAATCAAGAAGGCCACTTACAAGGTTAGAACAATGGTCCAGGTAGGAAGGATGAAGGCAAGAGGGACTGACAGAGGATGCAGCTGAGAGGATCTGGCAATTGAATGATGTTGGAGAGTAAGGATAAAAGGAGGGTTGGGGATGAATCTTTGGTAATTGATTTCATATGCTGAGAATTCAAAAGAGTAACTGTGCTAGTGATTATGGGATAGGGTAAAGACACCGAGTTTAGTTTTGGACCAACTGGATTCAAGGATTTGGTGGGATGTCCCAGACAAAGATGACTGACAGCAAGAGTGAATGTTTAGAATACCTATAATCAGCTGGGAAAATATTGGACCAGTAGTGAGTGAAGGGACTGTGATGGAGAATACAGGGCTGGGGGCTGGGTTCTCATTTGTATTAACTTTCAACTTCATATTTGGAAATAATCTTGGTGAAGGAATATAGAGGATGATGAATCTGACTGATGTGGGCTTGGGGATTTGAATCAGGTTCAGAACAAAGGAAAAGCGTCAAACAAGTTTCTAGTTCTCCTGAGAAAATGACTGTATGATCATATAGAAAGAAGAAAGTAACACCAGATGGACCAGATAGGCTGAGGAAAAAGGCAGATCAAGCCACTGGGCATCATTATGAGGACATGGAGTAGGCAAGAATGTGAAAAGAAGATTGATAAAGGTGAAGGAAGATTCCTGAAACTGGGTATCTTATAAAGAAAAGAGGTTTGTTTAGCGGACAGTTTTTTTTTTTTTTAAGGGCTGGGGACCGAACTCGGGGCCTTGCGCGTGCTAGGCAAGCACTGTGCCACTGAGCTAAATCTCCAACCCTGGTGGACAATTTTGAAATTTGAAAGTCTAAGATTAGGCAGCCCCATCTCCTCAGCCTCTACTGAGAACCCCTCATGCCTGCATCACAACATGGTGGGCAAAGGGGAAGGGAAATGGCCACAAGCAGCAGGGGTGAGTGTTGGGGTAGCTTTGCTTGCTAAGCTTCAGGTTCAGATGGGGAAAAAAGGTGTATAGTTGCATTGCTACAAAGACAGTCAGTGGCATCTCTGGGAAGAGTATTGCTATGAGCAGCCTAAAGCTGTTCAGCTGGCGTTGTGGCCAGCATTGGCATGGCCTTTAAATGCACATGCTAGGCAATGTTGTAGGACATTTTTAGTGTTGCAAAGAGCCTTAGACATTACTTACTTCAGCCTCTTATTTGCAGGTGATAAATGCTAGATACTCAGGGCCATGACACATACTCAGGTGAAAGCTTGGCATAGGTTCAAGGTGACCTTGAGATTCTGGTCCCACGAGGAGCCTGTTTTAGATATAAATAATTGCTTTATGATGCTAATATTTATTTTGTATATTGCCATTCTTTCTTAGTCTTAACATGCTATATGAATTGTAAAATTGTTCTTTGAATTGAACTGTTGAAGTTGAAATATTAAAGAATGAGTACAAAGAATTGTAAATATCTTTGGTGTCTGATTATTATCTAACTCACTTATTTAATATCACTAATAGTTATTATTACTATTATTAGTTATAATTTCTTATTAAATAACTAGACAACTAATTGGTTTAACATGTCTGTGTTTTCATATGTAAAGAGTATTTCTGGAAGAACATTGTACAACAAAAAGAAAACAACCATGTATTTCATACTTGAAAATTGCTAATGGAATGGATTTTAATCGCCCTCACCTCAAAAAAGATATATGAGGTTACTTGATTGAACCATTTCACAATGTCTACATATTTCAAGACATTACATTGTATACACAAATATATGCAATTTTACTTGTAAATTGAAATAAATAAAAATGGCACAAAAGGAAATAAAACGAGTTGTTTCTTTAAAAAGCATAGTGTTAAATAAAATAATTTTTTTTTTGTTCAGCACCCTGGGTTGTGGATCGTACTTGTCCCTACTCTCCATTTCCACCAGAGGGCAGTGTTCATCTTCAAATGGATGCTGCTGCTCAGGTGGTTGAGGTGAACCCGGGTGTCAGCCTGGGGCCTGCATGTTCTCACCTGGAAATGATTAAACCACTGACAAAAAGCAACCTCAACAGTTATCTTTCTGAGATTCCAGAGTCCTGTGAATGTGAAGACAAGATTATTTTACATTAATAGGGTACTTTACAACTTCCAAAGGGATTTCTAACATATTATCTCATTTGAATCTTACAAGGAAGCGGGAAATTCAGAAAAGAGAAATTCCCTTCCTCCTTTTAAAAATGAAGAAACTGAGGAAAGAACTGTCCAAAGATATATATCATAAAATGGGTGAATAACGCCCAGAGTGGGATTGTGACTCTGTGTGGTGGCTGTTTCAGTGCATATAACTATATTAGGGGTCCTGTGGCAAAACAAAACTGAGTGCAGAAAAATTCCTCTTCAACAAGAACTGTAAGCACAGTTATCAAAAATTATCTTCAGAATGTCAAGTGAGTAGCTAAATGAAGCTTTTTCTTTTTTTTAAAGAGAGAGGGACAGAGAGAGAGAGAGAGAGAGAGAGAAAGAGAAAGAGAGAGAGAGAGAAAGAGAATGAATTTTTATTTAGTTTTCATTTGGCCCACGTTGCTCTGACACTTTGTTGTGTACGTGGTGCTGGGGTTTGAATCCGTGTCCTTGTCAGGCAAGTGCCAGAACTGTCTAGCCATCGATTCAGAAGCTTTGACTACAGTTATGCTGCCAATCAAGTGTCATTCATTTATTTATATAAGAAATACTTAATGAGCATCTGTTATGAGCCAGACACTGTGTAAGTAGCAGGTGAGGCAGAGAGGAAGAAATAGATGCTTTACCAACTCTTATGGAACTTATTGTTCAGTGGGGAGATGGGCCTTAAGTACATAACCATAAAATTAAAAACTATGTTAAAAATTTGGGAAGGAAACAACATGGAACCATTGGGGGAGGACCTAATTTAGATTAGAGCAACCCTTTTAAAGAAATGATATTAAGCAAATATCAAAAAAGTGAGAAAGTAATTTACAGGCAAGAGAGTGGAGGGACATTCTGGGAGGAGAAAATAATATAAATATAAATAAAATATTTACATTTAGCATGAGAAAGTCTATTAGTCTAGTTTTCATGTCTGTAACAAAATACCTGAGCTGAGTATTTTATAATGAAAAGAGGCATATGTAGCATACAGTTCTGGTGGCCCAATAATGTGCTATTGGCCTTTGCTCAGCTCTGGGGAGGACCTCATGCAGATGCACCATGATGGGAGAAGAAGAGATTACACAGAGACATGGGAAGCCAGAGCACAGGGACATGCCAGATTCACTCTTATAACAATCCTTTCAGAGAATTTACCAGGATCTAATGAGAACTACAATTCCTTCCAAAGGAAGTGCCCCCCATGACCTAACCATCTCTCAGTTCTTATAGGTCCTACCACCTCTCAAAATGAATCTTTAGGGAATACACTCAAATCTTCTCAAAACCATAGCAGGAAGGAAGAGCATGATTCCTTCAAGGAACTGGAAAAAGTATTGCTAGAGACGAATGTGCCTGGAGAGAGGAGAGCAGAGAGCTTCCTGTGATTGACTCACAGGGCCAGGGGAAGGATTTAGAAATGGGTCCTGTGCATAAAGGGCAATCAATGAGAGATACAAGCAGAGGAGTGATTTTACAAAGACCATTCTGGCTGCTATGTGGAGAGTGCATGGGAGGGGAGAGATAGCAGGCACAGGAAATCACTAGAGAGCCAGTAGCAATAATAAAGGTGAGGTATGAAAGTGACTTGAGTGAGGGTACTGATAGTGAAAATCAATGGATTTGGGATAATTTTGTAGAAAGTCTAAAGAGCACCTGGTAATGAGTAGTATGTCCAGGATGTGGGAATAGGAAGAGAGAAGAATTAAAGATGTCTCCTGTGGTAGGCAAAGTAATGATCCCCAAGGAAGTCCACAGCCTAATCTTCAGAAATCATGGATATATTACTTTATGTGGCTAAAGGGACTTTACAAATGTGATTAAGGATCTGAAATAAATATTCTATAGATTTTATTGTATGGATCACAGTTGTGAAGCTGGGTACCTATGTGGAGCATTTGTAGCTTTGCCCATAATTGTTCTCAAGTTTATTTCTCGTTTATTTTGTACCAGGGATTGAACACAGGGGTGCTTAATCACTAAGCTCTATACTCAGCCCTTAATTAATTAATTAGTTATTTTGATGCAAGGTCTCGATAAGTTGCTGAGGCTGACTTTGAATATGTGATCCTCCTGCTTCAACCTCCTGAGTTGCTGGGATTACAGGTGTGCACACTATTGCACCTGGCTACTTCCCACCTTTTTAACTGTTCAATTTCTGTTACTCTCCAAGGTTCAGTTCAAGAGTCACATCTTCCAGTAAACCTTCCCTAGTATGCCATTCTAATCTGGATGCCACTGATGCCTTGTCCATGATTCTTAACCCTTCACGTTTACATCTACCGTGGCCCCTATCACAGCGAATGGCTTTGTCTATTTAGCTTTTTGTTTCCAGGGTTTGGCATATAGGCTGACATATGGTTTTCAATCATGTTTTCTGAATAAATGAATGAATTTAATCCACTGAATTAAACTCTCAGGGACTCCAGGACTTTCCCTCCTCCCGGAAGAATCTTGGAGTTGTTTTGAAAATGTTTCCCTGCTGGTGTTCAACTGTGCACCAAGTCCTTGACATTGACCTGGCCATCAGTCTTGTCCTTCTCTGGCACAGTTGTTTCTGCTGCATCTTTCTTCGGCTCTATTCACTGTGAGGAGGGTTCCCTTTGCACCAAAACTGGCAGATTTTACTGAACTCCTTTAGGAAACTATTCACTTCAGTCATAACCTTCTCTTACCTGGGTCCCAGAGAAAAAAGGAAATGGTGAATGAGTTGGAAAGCACTTGAGTGACTTCCTGGTTCTGCCCCAGGGTCTTGGGTTCTAAAATCACCTGCTGTGAGGTGGGGAGTTGCTATTACTGGAGGTGAGGGGACTCTTCTGAAGGGTTGGGGCTATCTTTAACAGAGTTTAGATATTTTCTCAAAAGAAGTACTGAAAGTAGAGACCTAGCAAAGTTCCTAGCACATGGGAGACACTAGATGACATGGGTATCTTCTTTTTCTTTTTCTTTTTAATCCCAGCCTTACTACATTTGCTTTGGGAGGTATTGTAGGAATTTACTGACTCACTTTATCACTCACTTAACCAATGTTTGTTGGGCCTTAACTAGAACTGTGCTAGGCTTGGGTTGATCATGATGAATAAGGCAGACATGGTCTTCATTTCCCTGGAATTACAATTTAGTTCACCGAAGGATTGCCCAGAGAGTTCCTGGGGAACATGTGCTGACAAGGTTTTTCCTACAGGTACTGTTCATCTGCAAGGAATGAAAGCCTAGTTCGTAATCTCAGTGAAATGGAAAGTCCCCTAGGGGACATTTTATGTGTGTGTGTGTGTGTGTGTGTGTGTGTGTGTGTTCATCATAGTGATAGGATCATTGCTGGCATATGGTTGGCAAGAAAGACAGCTATCGAGAAATTCACGATACAGTCTGACACAAAGAACTGTGGTATGTTCCATGTGACTTTCGAATTGTCCCATGGGACATTCATGAAAGTGGAAATCTTGTTTATAATTACCTGTCTAGAAACTAGTTCCAGTTTATGTCAAAATGCAAGGAATTATTTTTGCATGGTTATGAAAAAAATTTCCACTGTGTTTGCACTAACATATGTTGTGCATTGAGCTATGGGATAGTACATATCTGAAGGTATGTCTATGTATCATTTAAGATAAATAAATATATCAATTATGTATAATCAAAAACTTTTTACTGATTAGGTGTCTGTAATAGAAAATGCTGTATAGGAAGGAGCTCTAGGCTCATAATCAGAAATTCTAGGTTCAGGATGTAACTCTGCCACTTGTTATGTGTGAAGCTTTCAGAAACTCATTAAGTATTTCTGAGCTCTGCTTATGTCCCAAGGTTGTTCTGAAGATGAGTTCAGTATACACAGAGGAGCACTTAGAGAATTATAAATATCTAAGTGTACATGCAGGGTGCTATTGTCCTTCCATGTTATTTGATAACAGAAGGAAAGACTTCTTCACTTTGGTGTGTTCTCACCACATACCAGAGTATCCTACACATAGAGATAATTATATATGTGTGTGATTCTAAATGGTATTTATGATCATTAGAGTCTTGTAGCTATGCAAATGCATTTCCCTCAATTAGAATGAAGTGGAAATTCCATTGTGAATATTTTGCTTCTTCCCTCTTGACATAGTTTCCACAAATAAATGTAATGTGTGTTGTCCCTTCCAAGATGGGACATCTTGGTCTTTGTCACCAATTTTGAAGAAGATAATCAATTCTACTAACAGGGCACATGAAAAAAAGAAGTGGTGAGAAGACAGGAAGTTTAGTTAATCTGTGTATAGACACCCAGTAGGCATCTCAGAAGGCATATGTTGCTAGGGACAATCTCAGTTGTATAGGAAGTACTGCATTCACAAGCTCCCATGACAACCTGGGATTAATTCTGTATAGTGCTTTCTGCCATCTGAGTGGTTGTCTATTTCTACTATTTATGGACTTTCTTTGAGGTCAGGAATGAATTTCATTTACTTTTTTAATCCTGATTACCTGTCACAATGCCTGACACAGATGAATGAATGATCAACCAATAAGTAAAGTGCACTGTGAGCTAAAGTCTGGGACCGACATTGGGTTCATTTATGTCGATTGCAATTATTTAAAAAAAAAGGCAGAAAGACAGTAGATAGATTTTGGGAGAAAGAGGTGAAAGGGATTGGGTCATGGGCAGTAGGAAGGTTGTTATTTCATTCTTTTTCTAAAAAAAATTTGGAAGATGGACTTCTTGTTGGAGAAAGATCTTAACACGGAGGTCACATCGAGTTTGGAAAGGTGAGGCTATGTCTGAGAGGAGACACTGCTGTGAGTCTGTTTCTTTTGGCTTCCTAACAAGTAGTAATTACCTGCCAACTCCCTGTATCTCTTCCCACCAGAAGCACTCAGTTGTCCAAATATGACTCATCCATATCCCCAGAATGACTTCTATAATAAAACACTGGGAGAACCAGGGGGAAGAATTTTAAAGATTGTGTGTGATGACTCTTTCATCTTTTCTTTCTCCTAATAGGCCTTGCAGGTATAAGCCGGTGTGTTAACAGACACCATGGTTCAGACCATGACTTTACTTAATCCCTAGGTTCTGTAGATTAAGAGCATGATTCATTAGGCATATTCATTAATAAATCAATTATAAAGAAATTATTTCTCTATGCCTTGTTATAAAAACATTTCGTGCTTAGAGTATAAGCTTTGTTTTTGAAGCTAAAATTATAGTAGAAATTGACAACATTTAACATACTAGAAAACTATATGTTAGTTACCACTTTTTATTTCCACATTTTAAAAGGAAGGCTTATTGAGGTTTATTGTACATAGAGTAAACTTTACACTTTTTGATGTAGTTCTATTAATTTTGACACATTCAGTTGTATTATGACAAGAAACAAAGTAGAGAACATTTCCATAATTTTGAAAATTTCCCTTGTGCCCCTTTGTGGTGAATACCCTCCCTTCACCCTCTGGCAACCTCTGATCTATTTTTTAGCCTTCCAGCTTGACTTACTTAAGAATATTATATAAATACAATGCAGTACATAGCCATTGAGTCTGGCTTCTTTTCCTTAGCATGATGCTTTTGAATTTTCACCATAGGTTTACACTAGTTTCTCCTCATTTGTGGTTTTGCTTTCCATAGTTTTAGCAACCCATAGTCAACTGAGGGCCAAAAATATTAAATTCCAGAAATAAAAAACTTAAAACTTTTAAATCATGTATTGTTCTGACTGGTGTGATAAAATCTCATGCTACCCCACCTGGGATGTGAATTACATTTGAATGTGAATTATTTCCATGATGTATACACAACCTGCCCATTAGTCACTTAGTAGTTCATTTATTAAATTAACTGTTGTAGTACTTCAGTGGTTCTGTTCCATGAACCCTTATTTTACTTAATAATGGCCTCAAAGTGCCAGAGTCGTGATGCTGGAAATTTGAATACACCAAAGGGAAGTTGTAAAGGTGAAAATGTGGAAGTTTTTTTAATAGGTACAATATGGTGTTCCGTGCTATCAGGCATTCACTGGAGGTCTTGCAATGTTTCTCCCTTGGATGAGTTGGAGGAGGAGGCTCTCATTTTGTCTTTGTTGAATAGATTAGAAAAGTAAGGCTCAAAGGATTGAAGGAATTTGTTTAAGTTAACATGATCTGTAAGCACAGTGCTAGGATACGAAGTCCAGGGATTACTCTAAAATTTATGCTTGTAATAGTAAATAGGCACTTTCCCTAATTCCCACTCTCAAGATGCATTCCAGATGGGAAATGCTGAATGCACCCTATTTAGTTAATCTTAATCAAGCTACTTCTCTTATAAAGGTGACCCTCATAAAGCTACTTCTCCATTACCAAGCAAAATATCAAGCCATTATAAATACCAAGGTCTGGATGCAGGCCTTTGGCACCATTAGAGAATACGTTGGGAGAAACAAGCTTTTTGCTAGGGAATAGGATTTCACATGGGTACCAAGTGACATAAAAGATGTTTCAAATCCATGTTAATAACATGTCTCAGATCAATGTTATTGGCCATGACAACTTTTATTTTTTCAGGCTAAGGACAATGGCTATCTCACATTATGAACAAACAGGAACTTGCTTAACTTTGTTAGATAATTTAAAAGACAGGGTTTCTGAACAGCAGCCAGCATAGCACTATTACACAGAGAAGGAACTCAGGAGTCCTTACGCAGCAACACCTATTTCATGGTTTCACAACCAGGCATGCTGGGACTTGACTGGGGGACTGTTTTAGATTGGCTCCCAATAAGAGTAGCTGGTACAAACACCAACATATAAAGAGGTATGTGAAGTTAAGTGGAGAACCTCTCAACTGTGGTAATACTTGGTGCCAAGTAGGATATGGAGCCTTGACTGTAAGGAAGTCCATCCATATTGAAATATGGCTCTTGTAATCAATTTGAGGGTAGTGTCTAATGTACAGGAAATCCCAATGTCATGGTAGCCAGGTTCAGAGGTCCTGGGAGAGATGGGCTCAACTCAAAGATATGGAGGAAGGTCGCTATTCAATAGACCTGGGTTATCCAGGAGATCACCAGGGAACATATTAACTTCAGACCTGTACTCTCTTCTTTTTCTTATAATACTCCCTAACAGTACTAAGTAAAGTCAGCTGGGTTCTTATGGGCTAAGGGATATGATTGGGTTGACCCTGAAAATACTAGAACTTTAGTAGTGATCACTGGACAAAATTGGGAAAAGCAGAGACCTAGAGATGTCCCTTTGATCACACTGGCATCATCTGACAAACAACAAATAACTTTGTTGGTCATGATATTTTACTGGGCTGGCAAGTGTTGGAAAATATATTTTAAGCAGTTTAGCAATTGGGAAGAAGTAATATAGTCATAGGAAGAAAATGAGGGCAGGCAAATGTGAGAAGACAATCAGAAAATGTGAAATTTTCAAGTTTATTTTTTGGGGTCTTGAGATAATTCAAATTTCCAGGATTGGAATAATTTAAAGCCAAGAGAGTAGGAGCATTTCACATATTGTACACCTTCAAAAAGTGTAAGTTTGGGGATTTCTGGACTTTTTTTTAACTAAGAAAATATTCTGAAATTGGTTTGTGCATAACCAGAAGATTAAGTAAAGATAAACTCTGACAAATTTAGATAGTTTGCATCAGTAAGAAAGTTTATTGAAATTCATCAGTAAATGAGAACAGAAAGTTTTCCTTTTTCCATGAAAGAACACTTTCTGGTAAAGTGAAAAGAAGAAACATAGAAATCACAAAACACCTTTTAGACACCTTATTTTCAAGGAGTGAACCTGTTTTCACAGACCATTAAGATAGAAACGTTCTTTTGAACATTTTGCCATGCACGTGTATACAATGGCCTGTATGAAAGGAGACTTTCCTCTTGATGCAGCTTATCAGTAGTGTTTCTTGGTTTCTGATTCAACCATAGATGAAAGAACTCTACCATCAGGTGTCACTTCTTCAATAATTGTCTTGATTACTCTGGTTTTGTTAGTACCTGTAAATAATAATAATAATAAAAAATTAGAATTTAGGCTTAGCAATTTGTAGGGATCCTTGCTAATTAATAAGCAAATATTAAAAAAGAAAAAGAAAAATATTACATTCTTTTTAAAAGTAAGAAAATTGAACTTTTTCCATACTAAAAAAAAAAAAAAATCCAAGCAGGCATTTAGTCCACTTTTCCTTCAGGACTGGTGTCAAAACTGCATTTTGTTAAAAATGTTTAAAACAGCACTAGAGCTTAAAAAGTAACATAACGATCACGTAAAGTTAAAACTAATTCTGATTACCCCAGCTAGTTTCTCCTGACCTTGGTCCCTTAGATGAGGACTCTCCAACGGACCCCGAAGAGGAGGTTTTGTGGCCTCCGCCGGAGCTGCTGCCGCCGTAGCTGCCCCCGTGGCCGCCGCCGTGACCCCCGCCGGAACTTCCGCTGTGACCACCTCCGCTGGAGCTACCGCCGCCGTAGCTGCCGCCGGAACTTCCGCCGTGGCCGCCACCACCGGAACTTCCGCCGTAACTTCCGCCGTGGCCGCCGCCGGAACTTCCGCCGTAACTTCCGCCGTGGCCGCCGCCGGAACTTCCGCCGTAACCACCGCCAGAACTTCCGCCGCCGCGACCGCCGCCGTAGGATCCACCTCCGGAACTGAAAGGAGTGAGGGACATATTCGGTTATCTTCAGCACTGGAAAACGGCGACCGCTCTCCGGATGATTGTTATTTTAGGAAAGAAAAAAAAACTTGTTTTGAGAAAACAGTACCGACAAGTATGTGTTTTAAAGCCCATTATTTAAAAATAAAAATTTATACGCAGAGCCCTAAGACTCATTCTTGGGCCAAATTCATGGAGAAAGACTGCTTGCATGCTCCTTTTTCTATACTCTGCCTACTTCCTCCATCTCCCTTCTTCCCATCCTCGGCATTTCTTGGAGGTTTGGATAAGCCTTGCTAGTTACAATATTTAATGAAAGCCTTTCAGATAATTTTTCAGTTTTCCAATTTACCTTCCCTCTCCTTCTAGCAGGCTGCGGTAGGTTTGGATTTCATTCTCCAGTCGGATCTTAATATCCAGAAGTTGTTGGTATTCAGCATTCTGGCACTCGGTTTCAGCTCTAATCTGTTGCAGCTGTTCCTCTAGGGAGGAGATCTGGCCCTGAATCTGTGAGAGCTGCACGCAGTAGCGACCTTCTGTTTCTGCCAAGGAGGCTTCCAGGGATTGTTTCTGAAAAGAGGGTTTTATTGTTGCTTAGTGACCTCCTTGTTCAATTGGCATAGTGAAGCTTATCGAATTATTTAACGTGACACTATGTAGAAGAATATGGGAAATAAATTAGTGTTTATGTGTCATGGCAGCCTTTCAATTTCAGTACCTTTACATCAATATTAATAGTTCTTTTCTTCCATTAACATAGAGTTCCAGTATTATTTCTACTGTCTCACCCCCAACTCTGTGTTTCTAAGGTAAAGTGTAAGTCATTTCGTAAGACTTAACATACCAGGGCCAGTTGGGACTGTAGTTCAATCTCCAGACCTTGAACAGTGCGTCTCAATTCAGTAATTTCAGACTTATGGCTGGACATTTGTTCAATGTTGCTGTCAATTTCTGTAGTCAGTTCCTTGCTCTGGAATATTAAAAACAGGAAAATATGAGAAAATTCTGACAGAACCTCCAAATCTTCATAGGCTTCACTATGAAGGACTGATGACTTACCTTTTCATTGAACCAGGCTTCGGCATCCTTTCGGTTTTGTTCAGCAAGCTGTTCATATTGGCTTCTCATGTTATTCAGAAGTTCAGTCAGATCAACACCTGGGGCAGCATTCATTTCCACGTTCACATCACCAGTAGACACATTTTGAAGATCTTTCATTTCCTGTTTGAGGAACAGAAAGATTTAATGACTGCACCATGACCACAATGAACCTCTTTTAAATTGGCTCAGGGAAATATAATTTTGTGTTACCTCTTCATGGTTCTTCTTCAGGTACTGCAGCTCTTCAGTCAGGCTCTCAATTTGCATCTCCAGGTCAGCCTTGGTGAGAGTCAGCTCATCCAGTACCCTGCGCAGGCCATTGATATCGGCCTCCACACTTTGGCGCAAGGCTACTTCATTCTCATACCTGAAACAAGCACAATACATATATTGGATAAAATTCTTAAAAAGGAATTTTGTATGAAAAAAGACCGTTTGAAAAGAAAAAATAGAGTTGATTTAATGTCATGGTAATATTTGTCACATATTAATACATGTATGAACATTAGCAGTTACTTTAAAATGCATTTTATTTCTTTAAATCTTGCCAAGAAGATAATATTAAAATTGAAGATTTCTTAGACAATTCCAATTCTTTCACTTTGGATAAGTTAAAGAAAGTGTAAATGCTATTGTGGCCATCTAAAGTCATTATTATAAGTCCTTATTATAAACAACTGATGTTTTTATAGTGATAGCAGTGCACATTAAATTAGCTTACTTCATTCTGAAGTCATCAGCTGCCAGCCTGGCATTGTCGATTTGGAGCAGGACATTGGCATTGTCAGTTGTTAGGTTGAGGATCTGGAGAAAAAGGTATAGTTATTTAAGAAAAGGTCAGATGCAGATATGGTGTTTACAGTGACATAAACTGCATTTTTATTTTCTTTTCCAAATTTTTTGGGTAGATTTTTTTGTTTTAAATACAAAATATTTTAAGCTTACCCACATACTTCAATAACTTACACTGAAGTTTCTATACTCTTCTATTTCTGTGTCATTCTTTTCTGAAAACTAATTATAATTATATGTATTCCTGAAAATGTATTATGCTCTTTTATACTTGTGATTTTTATGTATTTCAGCCATCATTTCACTGGCTCACACCTGTATTTGTTTAATTTGTTATAAATACTTCTAAGAAGATATTTTCTGAACTGGTAGGTACAATTCACAGATTCCCTGGAGGCAAGCAATAGCCTATTTTTGTAATGGAGACTTCATGTTTCTTGCAGTGTAGGCACTGAATATGGCCTATTTGGTATCAATCTCAATAATATTTTGTTCTTATTTATTTAAAAAAATTTAGTTCCATATTCACAAATGATCTGTCATATTTAACTGGAATTGTTATATGTTCATTAAAATCTAACATTTCTAAGTAATCTGCATCCTATAAGACAGACAATGCACATGCTGGATGAAGATTGCCATGACCACAACTTCACACAAATTTATATTTGATTATGCTGGATTTTATTTGGAAGCAAGAAAAATCACATAAATCAACATAGTGAACAGCTGCATTATGCTTAATTTAAAATTCATCTACCTGTGTTATAGAGATAAAATTGGATCTTAAAATGCTCTTTACCTGATTTTTAAGTTCTTCAATGGTTTGATAGTATTTGCTGTAGTCACGAGGCTCCCGCTGGCTTGAGTTGCCATGCTTTTCATACCACTCCTTGATTTTACCTTCCAGCTCATAGTTTGATTCTTCCAGAGCCCGAACTTTGTCAAGATAGGAAGCCAGGCGGTCATTCAGATTCTGCATGGTTACTTTTTCGTTTCCGGAGAGAAGGCCACCATCTCCTCCAAATCCACCACCAAAGCCTCCTCCAAAGCCACTTCCACCAAAGTTACCCGCTCCGAAACTGCCACCTCCAAAGCTGCCTCCTCCATAGCTGCCTCCTCCATAGCCCCCACCAAAGCTGCTGCCTCCATATCCTCCACCAAAACTACCTCCACCATAACCTCCACCTAGTCCTCCAAAGCCACCTGATGAGCCCCCAAAACAGCCCCCACTAGAGCTACCACGGCTAAAAGAACCACCACTGAACCCCCCTGAGCTATATCCTCCACCAAGGGAGCCTTTGCTGCTTGAAATTCTGAGGGATGATCCTCCTCCACCTCCTCCACTGCGGGAGGAAGAGTAGTGCTTGCTTGAGCTGTATCGAACAGACATGGTGATGCTGTTTAGCTCAGGGAGTGCCTGCTACCAAGGACAGTGACAAGTCTTTATATACTGAGAGGGTGTGTCTCACATGTGTTAGGGTTTGCTTACTTGCATGGTTTTCTTTTTGTCAACTTGGCATCTTTGGCTTATGATTGCATAAATTATCTTCAGTAATAACCAATACCAATACGTATGCTTTTGAATTTGCCCTAAGAAAAAATAGGAGATTTACTATGTTGAAATTGAAAATGGGTGGAGTTCCCATGAGCATATATTTCATTATGCTTTTCACCTTTTGAAGAATGTTGAGCAACTGTTAAATCCTTTTTATTCTCAGCACTAATTAAAGTTGCATAGAATATTTGCAAAGTTTTGAGGAAAATAATATTAGCTACAAAATTATGGTTAAAATAAGGTTTTTCAAATTCATGTTGTAAACAAAAAACAACATTGAGTCTATCAGAATTATGCTATAATAAAGATATCTTGTGGAAAACTGTAACCAACCAAAAATAAAAAAAAATTTGTAAACAATTTAATTAGTGTTCAAAAGTTGCAACATATAAAAAGTGAAAGCCATAAAAGCACAATTTAAAAAATTATGTGTATGTGTGTTTGCAGGGAATCTTTTGTTTGGAGAATGGAGTATATTAACATTTTATTTAGGAAATTTGAAGTCATAATGATTGACAAATCTTAACATTTAATAATGCCATTTTTAACATTAAAAATTTGAAATCTGAAGTAATTCTGTTTTTTTTCAAGTTTCAATTCCTTATAATTAAGGTTTATATGAAGACCAGGATGCAGAAATTCTTAGCACAAAAACTGAAGAACTAACCTCTAGTACCTTTTTTTTAAGAGACAGAGAGAATCAGCTTTATTTATTTTTGTATCTGGTCTTAGTTCCTCTAACACTTAGTTGTGTATGTGGTGCTGGGGTTTGAACCCAGGTCCTTGTACATGCCAGGCAAGCATGCTATCACTGAGCTCCATCCCCTAACCTCTAGTACTTAATACCAAGTTCTGATTAACTAGGAAGGGAGAATTTAGCTATGATATGATTGCAAGTAAAGTTTTGCTTGCAAAAATATAAATCCAGATTGGAGAGTACTTGCTCCCAAGATTATGAACTAGAGTTGCAAGTATGTTCCCAAGTTAAGTTTTGTTTCTCAAAAAAGAAAACACATTTTCTTGGATATACTGTACACAGAATCCGGTATAACAGTTTGTCTAGTGAAGCATTAAATTGGGATTTGAATAATACATGACACAAAATTATTTTACACCCACCACAGGCAATGTCATAACATTGCTATTTAAAAATATATTACATATTTATGTTTATATGTATATAGTCACACACATTTTACAATTATGTAATTCTTTTTGTGATACTGTAATGTAAAAACCTCTGGAACAAACTGCTGAGGATAGGGATGGTGGTTATTATCTTTAATTTGTATTTTAGGAAGCTGAAGTTGAGAGAAGTGATGATTTTTTTTCTTGAAGAAATGTAATAGGTATTTGAACTGAATTCAGAAGCTTGGTTCCTTGACTCTTGGCTTTTGGCATTTTTTAGTTTACAAATGTGTATATATAGTCTTTGCTGTGGTGTATTTGGTCTTATAGAGCTGAATGTCTCTAATTCTTGCCATAAATTTCTCCCCATGGGAAACAACAAAACAAAATAGGAAGAACTTGATAAGGTTTAAGATATTGAAGAATAGGAATTTGCCACTCATTCTTCCATTGGCATTTGCTTTTTCAAATTAAATTTATAGCTCCATCTTCCAGTTCATGAAATCTACAGAAATAGCTTCTGCAGGAAAAGGAAATATGGTTGAGAGTACTAATGAAGACTTGATTGTTAGAGTGGAGATTACTACCCAACAAATTGCAACTTCTCCAACTTGTTAGCACATGCAAGTGGAGCAGTAGTTAAAACAAATAAATAAATAAAAAAACCTAACCATGGGAATTTGATTCTTGATCAAGATAACATATAGTAAAAGAAGGCTATGATATGTAAGGATAGGAAAAAAAGATTCCAGTAGGTTTGGAGAGGATGGTTTGAAGCCTTGATGGTAATGAAAGCTATTTGGAAAGAAATAGTTTAATTGAAGAGAAATTTTATTATTTTACTGGCAATTATTAAACATTTTGGCTTTTACTAGTTTGCTTTAGTTTTAGCCTTTAATTCCTCCAACCCAGTACAAAAAATTAATATTTCAGTTTAGTTTCAGATAGTTAAAAGGTGGTATGAAGGGATTTTTGTTATATTAAACCTAAGAATAAGTGAAAGACAGTTTGCATAAAAGCACCTATGAACAAATATGGGTATGGAGGACCTTTTAATACTGTAACATTGATTTAATTGAAAACTACCTGTAATGAACCAGAGATTGTTTACTTATAAACTTGTATACTCTATAAATTGATTTGCCTTTATTTGAACATTCATTTGTTGAATTCAGTCTTTAGTGTGGGTGACATTACTGAAATTCCATGTAGTAATTTTACAGCTAAATTCGATGAAAAATTATTGTTCTAGTTTTGACACCATTTATGCTTGATTCCCATAACCCACTATAATTGTTAGCTTTGTTATTTTCAGTTTTTATTTTCTCTCTGTTAAGCACGTTGATAGATGTTTTGAAAGACAGAAAATGAGTCAGATTCAGCTCTTGTCCTTAAGGATCTTATTAGTCATTATAACATAATAAAGTGAAATAAAATGTCAACTTAGGTGCTATGTAAGTGGTAAACGACTTCAGGATTTAGAGGTGTGGGGAGAAGGAGTCATTTCCTGAACATTTGCTGTGTTTACATTGTTTACTTCTCTTAAATCCTCCCCCATATTCTCCAAGATAACTATCATTTACCTCATTTTATGTCTGGAAAAAGCTAAGCCTTAGAAAGTTTCAGGAATTTTCTTAGAGTAGCTCAGCTAGTTTAGGCTAGAGCTTGGTCTTGAATCAGGTGATGGAGGTAGAAAGATGATAGTTTTCATGATTTCTCACCATTAGTTTAGTTCATGTTAGTACAGACTACCTGACAAAATTTCATGGAACAGGTAGAATTTAAGCTTGGGAAGGGTGAGAAGGATTTTTCAATGTGTGCAGCTGCGGAAAGAGAACTGTTCTGGGAAGTGGGTACTCTGAATATGCCAAGCAGATGGAGACTCCAAATGGACCAGTTGGGCTGGAACAGAATGTTCATATTCATTAATTTATTCATTCCTTCAACAGGTTTTGTTGAGCACATGCAATTTAACCTGGGTTTACATAGGTGACTAAGATACAGTTCCTGCTCTTTAAGGACTTCATAGTGTACTTGGAGAGGCAAACAAACATAGACATGAATCAGGGCTAATAATGTAGAATAACCTAGGGTATATTTGAGGTATGGACGGGGTTGAGGGAGTGTAGAGTGGCATTCAAACATTCTGGTGAGAGAGAGAGAGAGAGAGAGAGAGAGAGAGAGAGAGAGAGAGAGAAGGAGGGAGAATTGTACAATGGATGGAGGATTTGGTGCTTTCCTTCTCTCTAAAGTAGGAAAAATAATTTTTACTTTACCTATAGAGTTATATTGGGGAGGTCAAATGAGGTAATTAACAAAGTATTTAAAACAGTGGTTGGCATAGATAGAATAAGAGTTTAATAAATGTTTTCATTATTATTTTTATTGTTACCAGAAACTTTGTTTCTTAGAGTCTGACCTACTGTTCAACACACAGTGGGCCTGCAAAATACAAATGAATGAAAGGATAGGGTTGGAGGTTGGAAAATGACCGGTGAGGAGGAAAACACAGCTATGCAGGAGAGCAAGGTGAGGGGAAAGGTGTCCGATAATTTTGTGAAGAACTGTGCGTTCAGTTCTTCTATGGGTGATACCTTACTTTTTGGCTTCATTCTTTCTTTTTTACTGACACCCACCAAGTCATCAATTTTGTTGCTTTTTGTCATATCTGATGCATTTGTTTCTTTCTCTAATCTCACTGCAAACTCTCCATCTGGGCTTTCACCATTTCTCTCAGGATTGCTTCACCAGCTTCTGAAGTGGTTTTGTTTTGGCTCATCACTACTTCAATTAAGATCTGTTCTGTTCGCTGTGGCATGATTATTAATGTTCTTTAAAGAGTCTTGTCATCACTTCATCAGCATGCTCAAGCCTCTGTGGATGGATTAAGTCTTTTCCATAACATTGCTCTCCTTCTGTCCAACCTCATGGCCCCTGTGGTAAGGGTGGTAGAGTGGAAGGAAAACTGCACTGTCCTCATAAAGTAATTATGTGACCTTGAGCAAGACATTCAGCCTTTCTGTGTCTCAGTTTATTATCCCATAAAATATGGATAATAATATTAAATATTAGAATATAGATAATAATAATAATCTGTGATCCAAGGGAAATTATTAGCATTTTCTTTAAAATATGCTTTAATTTTTACTCCTGGCCAAGACCCAATACTTTGTTTTGTTTTAGGATCTTTGTTCCTCTTGGTTTAGAGTTCCTTTCTTTCTCTTTGCTGGCTTATTCAAATCATTCTATCTCAACTTCAAACTCCAGCTTAAATATCTCCTTTCCAGCTTTGTGACTAGAAAATTAACAAGTACATAAGGAATTTTATTTCCTTTTTCAGATTGGACAAGACTTCTTTATCATTATTATTGTTTTTGTGATTAAAAAATACACTAATGTGAAAAGAAAAAGAACTAATGGGACAAGATTTCCTTCCCTTGAAGATGTCAGACTTGTAGGTCTTGTTGGTACCTGGCCTAGACTCTGCCCTAACTTCTTGAGGGGACCTCTTGCTTGGGTTTGTGGAGGCTCCTAACTTTGTCAGGATTGTCCGCAGTCCCACAGTCCCAGAGTAGTCATTAAATCACAGCAATTAGTTACCAAACATAACTGCACTGCTAATCCTTTTATGCAACTGGCTTTTCCAGATGCTGCTAATTCCTATTATGGAGATTAATCCCTTTTCATCAGGGTTTTACTCTAAGTCTTAGGAAATACCATCCTGAATGCATGTATATATATATATATATATAATTAATTTATATATAATTTATTATATATTTTAATTTATATAATTAATTTAATAGTGAACTATAACATGGAGATGTTCTATTGCTTTGGAATTTTCTAATTTTAATAAATCCAAAACTTATCAAACTTTTTTTTTGTGTCTCTCACAGATATTTCCTATATTGATCATTTTGGTTAAATGTGGAGCTAAGTAGAATTTCCTAGTCTTAAAACTTAGATAAATAAGTGGATATTTATAGAGGTGTAAGATGTTGGGTTTTTAAAATTAGTTTTTTTAAAGAGAAAGAGGGATAATGAGAGAGAGAGAGAAAGAATCAATTTTATTTAGTTTTTCATGTGGTGTTCATTGCCCTGACACTTTGTTGTGTACGTGGTGCTGGGGTTCGAACCCATGACCTCGTGCATGCCAGTCAAGCCCTGGAACTGCTGAGCCACCACTCCAGCCCCCAAATTAGTTATTTAGCTAGTTAATTGAAATTGTTTTCAAGGATGAAGACCCACTCCACAATCTTTATCAAGAGTGGATTGTAACATTCCATCACGTTCATACCACCAAGGTGCTCTAACAATAACATGAATAACAAGAACTTTCATCCCTAACATTTATTCAGCATTTTTTGTGCCAGATATTGTGTTAATGGCTTTATGTCCATTTTCTCACAAAACCTGCTTAATCCTGAAGCCAGATACTAGCTCCTGTATACAGAGGAGGGAACTGAAGCTTATGCTGTTTATATGTTGTACACAGTGTAATACAACCAATAAATTAGTAGCCAATCCAGGATTGACACCAGGTCTGTCTGTCTCTAGATTTTACACTGTTAACCATGACCTTTCATGGACAGATATTTAAATAAATTTAGATTTGTGGTTTTAATGTGAATTAAATGTAAATTACAGTGGTAAGGATGGGACCTTTTTATTAGAGCTGGTTTATTTTAGTACAGGCTCACATTTCCTATGTATAAATTAACGAAATAGAATTTTAAGGTTAAAAATTTGAAGAACATTCCTTTTTGTTTAGCTAATTTTTTATATGCCAGTCAATCTTGTGGGATTCTTACTGGCCCTGTTTTTATACAATTGTCTACATGCCTCATGATCAGAGGTCTTTCTAAGTGCAGTGTCTGAGCATGCATTGATTCTAGATATCTGTGCAGACTTTAAACTGTACTGAGTTGCCTTTGGACAAAATGGTGAAGCTGTTAAAGTTTGTCATTGGTATTTCCAACTCTCTTCTTTCTTCTTCTTTAGGTTGAAATTTTTCTGCACTTCTTCTGGAGTCATGGGCTTTCTTTTACTTTAACTCTTATTTTTCTTAGTTTAGGGAGGAGATATGATATTATTCATTCACATTAATAGAAATATAGCCACCATACATTGTTTCAGAAACCTTGGCATTTGTATTTTGAGCTTTTGCTTTTAATTTTGAAATGAGAGATTATTCTTCATGTTAGGAACTTCAGTTTGTAATGAAGAGGAGGAGAGAAATTATTTTGGGCAGAAATTAGCTGAAATAATACTTTACCCACTGAAAAAGCCAGCCTTAAACAAAAAACATGATTCAGGTGCTTTTTTTTTTAAAATTTAGAATGCATATAGGAGAGTACACTGAAAAGAAGGCTAAGTATCTTACTTTTACCCATTTTTAGTCTATACACAGATGGCTTTCTGCTCCACTACCCATGTCTCAGAGTGCTGTTTTTCTGAAATTTCCTCAGCATTTTAGGAATTTGCCTAAATTCCTTCCTTCCTTCCTTCCTTTTCTTTCTCCCAGTATCCTGAGAATCCATAGTGCCTGCTTGTGGAATCTCTGTGTCACCCCATATCTTTTGCCACTATCTCCGTTTTAAGTCTACTGCACCTCAATCCCTCAGTGGGGATATTGTTCTGATTTTTCTGTATTAGCACACTGTGACCCTAGCACAGGATGGAGAGGGTGGAAGTTACACATGCTGTTAAAGAATCCCTGAAAAGATGAGGAGAGGGATGCATGAGAGGACAGAGGAATCTCAGCTGACACCAGGGTTATAAGAGAAGTCACTGATTATTGGAAGTTAGCTCAGGAAGGTTGTCTTTTTATTGTTGGTTAATATATTTCTGAGGCAGAGAGGAAGAATTGAGAATTAAATTTCCACATGTTAGGAAAACCTGTCAACAAAAATTAACATTACAACTTGAGGAGAAAAGAGAAACTAGAGGTTGTCTATGAATGCATAGTAGTAATAATCTAATTCAACAAAGTGTATTGAGTGCTGAGCTATAAAGCTGTTTACCTTTCCAAACCCTCTTTCCACCTTTCTGCATCTTGCTATCTCAGAAAGACAACTTTGTTCTCTGGATTTCATTATGTTTGCCCAGTGGGGACTCCATAAGAAATCTGGAAAAAGGAGAAGACTAAGTTTGGACTCTATTCCACTGGCCTCCTCTATGACTTGGCTGTGTTTTTTCATTGAAAGCTCCTCTCAAAACACCTACCCCTCCTTTTTTTGTACTAAGGATTGGACCCAGGGGCATTTAACCACTGAGCCACATCCTCAGTCATTTAAAATTTTTTAGACAGGATCTTGCCAAGTTACTTAGAGTCTTGCTAAATTGCTGAGTCTGGCCTTGAACTTGCAATCATCCTGTCCCAGACTCCTGGACTGCTGCGATTATAGGCATGCACAACCAGATAGTCTGGCCCTTTTTATATGACTTTTCTAAGTTACTTTCTTTTGTTCTTTTGGGCATGAGGATGATAATAGCTGCTCTTGATGGTTTCCCTACACCATACCTAGATCTTTGTAAATAGTCTTTTTAAATAAACTCTCCTTGACTTTCCTTAAGTTTAGTGTGCCAGATATTTCCTGCTTAGCCTCTAGTAGAAGGGATTGTGGATATCATCTTCTCCAATTCCCTCATTCAAAAGAGGAATAAATGAAGACCACAAAGGTGGGTATGACTTTCCCAGGCCCACATCTTAACCTGAGTGTTATTCTTTCTGTTTGATGTGGTCCTTATGATTGTGTTGGTGTCTCAGGCTATATTTGGAGGGCGGGGAAGCAGAATACATGGATCCTTAAGTCAGTGTGACAGTTGCTTTTTGACCTAGTTGAAGTCAGAAACACATCAATACCCTCAGAAGAGACTGATCCCTCCCAGAAGAAGGATATAGAGATTTCTATCATAGGAAGAGATAAATTGTCTGGAAAAGGTTATCACCTTTTCTCTGCTCAGTATGTGCTTCTATCATTTGACTATTTTCATTTTTGATGTTGCATTTATTTACCAGGGAAAGTTTCTCAAATTACATACAACATAACCCTCTCACCCCAAGATTTGGAATCTATTCTTGTCCCCTGTCAAGCATCATTGCAGTCAAATTATTACTACTGGGAATATTTTGTGTCCTTGGGCTGCTTTGCAGTTGATAAATCTATTGAGAACCATTAATAGGTAATGTGAAGCTTCCCATTGCTTTTGAGTAGGACCATCACTCAAGAAAAGCTTTGCTTTAGGAAGATGAACCAGATGGGAGTGTTCTAATTGGTTTGAAAGAGACTAGGAGCAAGAGACCTAGCCAGAAGAATGTTGCACTGTCTAGATATGTCATTATAGACAGCAGGAAAAATTAAAATAACAGTAATTATTGTTTAATTAGTGATAGAATTTTAATGTTGATAAGACCAAAAGAGTGGTGGTTTATTGGTGTGCTGTCCTTAAAGAAAAACAGGACAGTAAAATAGCATGTCTCTCAATGCCCTTTCCATTCCCTAAAACCTAGCCCAGTTAAGGACACAACGAGAACAAGTCTGGACCAGAATGTCTAGATAAATGCTATGATGAAGGACATTGGCTTTCTCTCATATAGGCTTGGAATTAGGGCTAGTTAATGTTATCTGTAGAGAGTTGCTTTCTTGCATGCATGTCAAGTTCCTTGGGGTGCTGGTCGTATAATAAGATGAAGCAAGCTAACCTGAGGGTACTTCCGTGACTTAAACTATAAAACCTCTTACCTGTGGTAACTGATTTGGATCAGAGCACTTTGGAGAGGGAAGGGCTCGTATGGATGGTTGCCCCTAGACAAATCATGGAGGAATGGAGATGCTATTTTCTTGTGAAACACTGGGGCACTATGTAAAATGGAGGTACACCTGTCCATTCTGTTGCCACTGGACTATCTGGTAAAGCACCTGGCCATCCCATCGCCACTGGATCTCTCTCATAAGCATGTCTCAATAAACCTTATATTTCATGTCTCATTTTTCAGTGTTTTCTTAGGTTTCTAAGCAACCTATCCTACTGCCCATGCAAAACTGGGCTATGAATGTTATATGGCAGAATAGGAAAGTCTGGAGAAAGAGTGGTTTAGAATTACAGATGCTGAATTATGTTCTTGGAAATTATGGTGGTATGTCTTCTCAGGGACAGCCCTTTGCTTCAGTTTCATTAAGGTGAATCAGTGCAGGTTTCACAAGGCACAAAACACTCCTAGATGTATGTTTTGTTTGTTGTTTGGAAACCTTCTGGCTTTCTTCCTTCCAGTCCTTCTCTCAGAAAGCTTTCTTATGGCTGCAGTTGAGGTAGGAGGAAAGAGACTGTCTTAGATGGGATCAGGTACTAGATAAGATACTCCATTGCAGCCTGATGTCTTAGGACTACAGAAACCAGCTCACTCCTATCTTCCTCACCTCATCAGATGAAAGGAAAGATAATGGGAGCAGTAGGTGGAAAATAATGAGGTCACCTGAGTTAACAGGAGTTAAGTAACAATAGATGATGAGCTCTTCTCCTGAAGAGCCGACTATGTGCAGAGGTGGGGCTGCTCCTGCTGAGGGTGAGGGAGGGTGTTTGTTTCCCCCACCTCTGGGGAGGAGTAGAGGAACCAGCACCTACCAAAGTTTCCATCATTGAATTTGAATCACTATTTTGTTGTTCAGTTTCTCTCTGTAGCACCTCTCCCCATCTGGCTAAGCAGTTCTATGCTCTGAAGTTGCTCTTTGGTACCCCAAAGCCACATCCTACTTTGTTTGTTTTCCCTTGATAGTCTGCATTCCCCTATTTTCTCCTCCTTCCCTGTTGTGAATCTAATTCATTCTCAGGTGTGACTTACTGACAAAGGTGGAAAGGACTGGAAAGTTTTTCACTGAAGCTATTCGCATTAAAAATGCACCTCTTATGTAAGTAGAATTAGGGGCACCATGAAAATTTTGCACTATTTTGATGAATACAAGTAGACTATAAGGTATGTTGTAGCAAGAAATAGATAAAGAGGGCTCTTTGTTGTCTCCAAGTCTTTTTTCCCATCACTTCCTAAAAAGGAAGGGGCAGTATCTTGTCTCTTATTTTCCCATTTTGTACAATAGTCATTTACTGAATATGTATTATATGCCACTTGTTTTACTGGGGCCTCATAGATGCAAAGATAAGTAATAAGTGGTCCTTACCCTTAATGAAGTCATATCTCATTGGGATAGGGGGGGTGTAAGGGAGAAGACCTATAATTACAAGACAGGATGAAGAGTTTGATAATATAGGCTTATCTAAAACAGGTGAAGTACCAGCAAAGAGAAACTAGTTTCTAGAGGACTTAAGGAAATTACATTTTAATGGTGTCTTAAAGAATGTATGAGAATTCATTGCATGGAAAAGAATACTAGATAGACCAACATGTATAAAGGAGATGAAAACATACACAATATATTTTAAAACTGTGAGAATTTTGATTGGTCATAAAGTATATGTGAATGGATGCCAAGAGATAAGACTGGAAAATAAGTTGGGGCTACACTGAGAAGAGCCTTTAATGTCATTTAAGGAATTTGGTCTTGGGCCTATAGTCATAGGGTGGACTGTTCAAGTTTGCTGAATAGGGGATGAACATGACCTTAATTTTTAGAAAGTTAACTTTGCTGACATGTACTGGATAGATTTTAGGGGAATGGAGTCAGGGATATGAAATAGGGGGGTTTTTCAAGAGTCTGAGAGATGGGGAAGAAACAAAAATAAAATGTAAAAGTAGCTGTGGTATGGTAAGAATGGAAAGATGGAAGATAGAAATGGTGGCATTTGACTGTTGGCTGGTTGCAGGCTGATAGGGGGAGGAATCTAAGTTGAGAAAAGGTTTCTAGTTTTGAATTTGAGGAATGCCATTAACTGATACATGAATGTAAAGGGGGAGCAGATTCTGTAGGAAAGAATGCTCAGGGAAGACTGGGGATGAGGCATCTACATGCAGGTGTATGTTCCATGCACAATGTAGGTCTGGGATCCAGAAGAGAAACCATGGTTGGGTTTGCAGTTACTAGCAAAGAGAAAGCATGAATTGTACTAATTTTCCCAAGAGGAATGGGTATAGATGAGGACCAAGGATAAAATTTTGAGAAACTGAAGCATTTAATGAGAAGCAAAAGAGCTTGACAGGTTATGGTCACAGAGAAAAGAATCAAGAGACAGAAGTTTGAAGGGAGCCAAGGGAGAAGAGAATTTCAAGAAGATGGAAAGGTCAACAATGTCAAAAATGTTAAGTAGGGCTGGAAATACAAAGTTCCTTTTCAATTTGGCTGTTCATTCTGAAAAGATTCTGTAAATAACGTTGTCTTTTGGACCTAGGGAATAAATTCTCTTAAAGCTACTAATTAAAATTGCATACATTTTCTCAGTCATTATAGTTTATGGATTACATAATATGATCATTTGTGCAAATGAAAGGAAACCCTGAAATTGATATAATAATTTAGGCAAGAGCTGAAGGCCCAAAGATTATCCATGTGAGATGGTAGTTGTGGCTTTAGATCCACCTGACTTATAAAGGAGAGACAACAGAGGGTTCAGACTAAATGGTGAGGAAACAGAGTTAGGCTTGGCAGAGAGGATAAGTGCTCAGTAAAGACAGTGAATAAAGGGAGATGTGCTTCTTGAGTTGTCCAGCAGCTTCTTTTGGTTAGTGGTGTGAGGGACCTGCTGTGGTGTGTTTTGGTGCTGTTAACAGAGCTCTTGCCCTGTCCCCTGGCTGGTCCAGGGCTCCAGGCACCACCCTCACTGTGGCTCCATGCAACACATGAATTGGATTGGACTGCAACTGGTGTCCCCAGAAGACGGTGTCACAAGTTTGAAGCTAGCCCTAGCAACTTAGTGAGGTCCTAAGCAACTAGTGAGACCCTGTCTCAAAATAAAAAATAAAAAGGGATGGGAATGTGGCCTAGTGGATAAGTGTGCCCCTGGGTTCAATCCCCAGTATTAAAAAAGTATCATTTATTGTGTAATGTGTTGATTAAAATGAGTAAAGATATTAAGTGTCTAGTAATGGAAATAGAATGGATGTATGTAAGTATGGATAAAAAAGTCAGTCACTAATTTAACATGAGAATTGTAATTCTCATGGTAACATATGAGCATATGTGTTATTTGTATAGCATATATTGCTAAACAGACAAAGCTTGGGCTGGAACAGTGGCTCAGCAGTTACAGTGCTTGCCTGGCATGAACAGGGACCCAAGTTTGAATCCAAGCACCACATACACAATGAAGTGTTGGAGCAATGGAAGGCATATGAAAAACTAAATAAAATTGATTCTTTTTCTCTCACTGTCCTTCTCTCTTAAAAAAGAAAAGAAAAGTAATGCATTAAACATAAATTTGATAGTTTGCTATGAACCTAAGGAGGAAAATATAGACTATAACTTTGACACTTTATGCGTTAAAGCATCATTACAGACATGAAGACTTTTGTAAAATTTTGTTTTACTCATTTTCCTTCTGAGGTGAATTCCTTTACTGTCTCTGTTTTTGTGTAGAGCTACCTCAATTCCAAGTGGCCTAGATTCCTTCTGCCTATTGATTTCTCTAGTTTGCTTTCTAAGACAGTAAAAGTGTTGTTTTCATAGTTTTTTTTTTTGTGTGTTGGTCTTTCTTTTTAAAGAGTATATAATTTTATTTTTCAACATTTTTGTTGACCTTGGTTCATTCTTTAAATAATTACCAGTATCACCTTTTCTTCCCACTTGGAACGTCCTACAACTGTGTACTTAAGAGATTGCCTCTGTCTGTGGCATTCCATTCCAGCACTATATGTAGTGATTAGTGCTTATCTATATTGCATTGTCAGAAAAATTTTTAGTTTCCCTGAAGATTTAAATGAATACATAGCTGTTCATTTGTATTTACCAGTTTCTTAAAAGAACACAAAATTTTTATTCCCTCTGACCAGGGAATCTACTTAGGAGCCAATTAAACTATGAACTACTTGGAAAGTTATTTATTTTAAATGTGATTAGGTGTTCCAGAGAAAATCTAAACTGTTGTAATTGTATGCACAATATTTAATGAAAACCTGAAGAGCACTTGTAGCTTGAGGGAAAAGTGTAAATAAAATTTTATTGAGTAAAAAGAAAGAAGAAAAAAAAAAAAAGAAAAAGAAAGTGAATAAAGAGTGATCTGAAAGGCTGGAAAAAACTCAGGAAATCTCAACATTATAGTATGGGTGATTCACCTGGGGAAGTTTCCAGAAGGAAGTTCTTGCAGGTCTTGAGTTTCAAATTCTGCAGAGAGACCATGGAGAATGAGGCCTAGCAAAAAACGCCCATAATATTGCCACAAGATCTTTGGTGATCTGGGAACAAGAATGTTCTGGACAATTTAGGGCACAGATCCCAAGCTATTTGTCATTAGAGGAAGAAAGGGTGGAGATAGAATGAAGCCATCTGTATCATATGTTGCTGCAGCTTATTGAGTGGGTGTACAAGACAAAAGAATGGTGAGGAGTGAGGGCAAGATTGTGGGTTGAAAACAGAAGCAAGTTGAATTTTGGAGCTCTTTAGAGGCATTTAGGAAGTGTTCCCTATGAGAAAAAAGAAAAGGGGCCAACAAGATAGCCAGGTAGGTACCTGGAAGGAGAGAGAAATCAGAAATAATAGTGATCCAAGAAGCTGAACCCCCAGTCAGTGAGGGTTTGCTAATATACCTATGTCTTTTTCCTGACTTGTAATTATTTGTGTCTTTTCCCCATACTCCACTCTAATAAAAGACATGGCTTCCTCAAAGATAAGAGCTGCTTTGCATCCTCAGGACCCCCAATAAAACCACCCATTGGATGAAAAACTTAAACTTTATCATAATAAACACATGGTATCATTAAAAATATGTCTGAAAAAGTATACATTTTAGAATAGTCATAGTGATAAATATGCAGGACAGTGAATGTCCAGAAAAGAGGCCTTGGGGAATATGGTACTCTAATCTATACATTAATATTGTGTAAAGTCATTGTAAGTCTGTTACCAAGTGTCAGGTCACTTCTAGGTATGGTAAAATTCAGTTTCTGGACCTGCAAAGATGAGAGGAATAGTTTCTGAACAATTTGACAAGTTTTCCAAAGTAATTTTAATTTATATATTTTAAAAACCTTCTTGATAATCAATCTAGTCTTCTAGACAGCCTTTTGTTTACTTTATCATGTATTCCCATAACTTCCATTAGTGGTCTAAGGAATAATATCAGTAAGCATTACTTTGAACAATTGGTTGGTTAAATAAATTATTCACTTATAACTTATTCACTCAAGAACTAATGGTGAAATGTGGAAAAATAATTTTAGGGAATATATAATTTGTTAGAGGTAATAAACACAAAACCTTTTTGTTGCCATTTTTCTATTCTGTCTGCATGGCAGACATTACTACTTGATAATGACATCTTCTTGTTGAACCTAGACCTGCTGCAGAATTATTCTGAATAACATTAATCCAGGAAGCCACAACCAGGTTCCTGAGTTGGAGCCATGTGAGCTAAAACTATCTTCCCTTTTTTGCTCAGATGGTAGGGATTCTGGCCATCAAAAATGCAAAATTCAACTGGAAAGGACCTAAAAGATAGTTCATCTTTTGAGTTTAATGCCATGGAGAAAGATAATGTTTTTTTTAATAAAAAATCTCTGGATATGTTGATAGATGTAATACCAGGCTGGACAAATAGAAATGACTAGAATGGAATTATCTAGACCATTAACATTTACTGTCATAGCTTCAACCAGAATAGTTCACAAGGGACCTTAGAGGTCATTATCATGTTTCAAAGTCCAGCTCTGTCTCTTACTGGGTATATGGTAAATTATGGTAAATTATCCTCATGAAAGACATGATATTTGATTCATAAATTTGAGACCAACAATTTAGGTAACACATGAAAATTATCTCACATATGTCAGGTACTCACAATGTTAGTTTCTGTTACTTCTCTTGTTAAATATTCAACATTAAGCAGAACTCCCTTATCAAATACCTCTAATCTCTACTTATATATTTCTAGAAATGGGAAACTCATTGTCTCACATGGTATTCCATTTTTGAGATGCTCAAACTACCAAAAAGTTGTCTTTATATTGAGCTGAAATCTCTCTCAGAAAATATAGCTTTGCTGGCTTTGCTGTTGGAAAGTCTTTTGGATATTTGACAAAGGTTAATCTGTTCACCTGGAATCTTTTATTTTCCAAGTTAAAGGGTTGCCAGTTCACTCAACTGACCTTCAGAGGACAGGGTTTTCACTAACATTATCATGTAAGCTGCCTTTTCTAATACTAGAAAGAGAAAATAGTCTTAATTCATGGAATTTGTTTTTTAGAAATGCATGCCCATTGCATCAATATTCAAGGGTAATGTTACTTCTAGAATATAATACAACACAGATTTTATTGTTTTATCTAAATTCATAGAAGTTATTTAAATTTAATAATGAAGAATTAGTAATATAAAAGCCTCCCCCCTTGGTTTCAGGGTGTGGTTTTCAGTGTAGCTCAAATATCTTCAGCACATTTGTAATGGAAACTTGTTTTACTCACTTTCTGGGTTCACCCTCTTTCCTTGGGTGTGGGGCCAAGATTTGTCATTCAAGACATTTCTGATCATGGTGTTGATTAAGTAGTTGGCTCTTGAACTATAATTATCTTCCTCCTTCAATTAAAAATCACATTTCTATATTGCAACACATAGTTATTGCAAAATATAGTGATACATATTGGATATTTATTTCCCTCCAAACAAACTTTCCCTGACTATTCATATTTTTCTTCTGAATTGTTCTGCTGTTCTGTGTTGCTGGATAGGACATTCTTCCCAACAAAGACTGATCAGTGAATACTTTTTGATATTATTGGTTTTATCTGGGTCTCATTTGCTTCAGTGTAGTGTTTAAAATAGGCTATGTTATTTCCAGATTTTAGAATTTTGGCTGAATCATATTGTAGCCATACCTATATGGCAACAAAATTGGTACCAATATGAAAAATTCAATCAACATATGCTTTTATTATAAATTGAACCAAATGATAGACAATAGTTTTCAACCAATATTTTCCCCTGATTTTTTTGTTTGTTTTGGTGCTGGGTCCTTATGCATGCTAAACATGTGCTTCATCATTGAGCTACACCCTTGGCCCATTTTCCTCTGAATTTTTCAATCATATGCAAGCAAAATGCAAGACTAATGTTATGTTTCTAACCATCATTTCAACTAACATGTGTTTGATGTATGCACATTCTGACAGATGCTGCATTAAGTACTAGGGATTTATTTCTGGATGGTCAGTAACATGGCCCTACCTTTGAGGAGGAATCAGATACATTATTCATCTTCTGAATATAAAGTGCAGACCACTGCAGTCAAGGAACTTTAGATTTTTAGAAGACAAGCACATTGGTCCTCTTGTCCGTCCATTCCTACAACAGCATATGGTGAAATATTGTACAGTCTTCAAGGCTCTGCAAAGATGCTGCTTATACCAAAACAGTGGTCCTCACACCTAACCCTATATATTCTCTCTCTCTTGCAAACTTCTGTAGTATTTCATCTTTCATAGGCAGGTCACTTTATAGCTCAAGGGAAGGTCATTTACATATATGTCTTCATCTGCTCACAGTTGCTTCTATTATGCTTAATAAATATTAATTTGAGGGAAAGAGCACCTCTGTAGATTAAAGGGGAACAAGTTCTACTCATCTAGATTGCCAGGAGTATTGCTTTCAGACAAATATTTTCATGCAAAACCAGGTTTTCCATCAGTTGCTTCAAGAGAGTGCAGTTTTGTATTCATAGTTGCTTGTGTTTATGCAAAGCACACTCTAATGATGAGTTAGAAGATTCCAAGATTGCTTTTTTAAGAGAATAGCTTTGGACACTTTTTTTCCCCTGTAAGTACTGCAAGGAAACGAAGTTACTGTATTTTGCGAAAGCAATTTCTAATATTTAGATATGTGGGAAAAAGTCCTCAGGTTAATTTCCTAAAAAAAAAAGTGTCTTGAATTAAAAAACTGCTTGTTGAAACTAAAGATCACTTTCTACTGAATCCCCAGATATTGAGCAATATGATTTATATCAATAAATCTTGAGAAATGGCCAAGTTAAGATTTGCATATTTTGCATACATTCTATGTCCCCATAGAGTATCACGTATTTTGAGCATTTTCTGAAAATATTAATTGCATTCAATGACTATCTTAGTAAAACATAAACACATTTTTAATGTTTGTTTGTTTATTAGTCTGTGACAAACTAATTCCTTTATTAAGATTTAAGGAGAAGAAAGTAAGTGGACTCATTTCCATGTGACTCAAGCATATTTTAAATAGAGCAATCAAAACAAATAGACTCAGATTAAATGTATTCAAAGCATCCTGTTAGTACCTCCTGTGTGATGGTTACTATTTAGCTGCTGTGCTGTGAGAAGCTAGTGTTTGTTAATTTAGTCTTACCAAAGATGAGTGGTGGAAAATTTAGATGCAACTAATAAATTCATAAAAATATGATGGCTGTTTCAAGAAAATAATACAATAAATATCTTACTGCTATTCAAAATTCACACAATAAATGTTTTTAAAGCACTATTTATTTATTTATTTTTTTTTAAAGAAAGAGGGACAGCGAGAGAGAGAAAGATAGAAGCAATTTTTATTTAGTTTTTCACATGATCTTTGTTGCCCGACACTTTGTTGTGTACATGGTGCTGGGGTTTCAACCTGCCTACTCATGCATGCCAGGCAAGTGCTGTAACCAGTGAACCACTGCTCCAGCCCCTTTGAAGCACTTTAAATGTAGTAGTCCGATGTTCAAAGTAGTAGAGCTACCTAGAGAGTAATGCAGGTATCGTTCCAGCTTTTATTGAGTGAGCAGTCTAGAACTTGCATACAGTACCATGCACATATATTCAGCAAGTATTGATTGTCTCCTATGCAGTGGGTGAGATGTACTATTTTATACTGTGTTAGATTACAGTTCTATAATGGAGGACAAACAGACACAGCCCTTTCTTTTAGAGTGCTTATAATGGGAGAACTAAATATCATTATGGCCATACAAATAAATATATAACTTCAAATCATGGTGAGAGCTATGAAGGGAAACTATAGTCTACCATAGTATATGTATAGTAAAATATGTATAGTAAAATAAATTGACTTGCCTAATGGTAGTGGTGGCAGGCAACACAGGGGCAGAGAGTAGTCAAGACTTCAGAGAAGGTAGCATTTGAGTTAAGATGTGGCTAGTGAGTGTGAGTTAGCTTGCCAACATGGAGGAGGAAGTATGTTCTGGGTGAAGGGGAAAAGAAAAGTCTGTGAAAAGGAGTAGAGCACTAGAATTCACTTGACTGTAGTAATCCCTTCACTATGTACGTTATGCTGTATATCATATATGTGCATGTATATGTGTATATACATATGTATGTGTGCATATGTGTGTGTATATATGATAAGCAAGGCCAATAGGGTTGATGAAGATGGAGAGGAGGCACATCATTTGAGAAAGGCTAGACCTTGCCATATTTTGGTCTTTACTCCAAGAACAGTTGGACACCTTTGAGGTGTTTTAGCCAGTGGAGTAACAGGATCAGCTTTGTGCAGGTAGAAATGAAGGGACGTAAGTAGCAGCTGTGTGGTCATCTAGGTGGGAGACGATGAATTGTGGATTTGGACAAGGGTAGTGGTGGTGGTGATGGTGGAGGAGAAAAGTAATGAGATCTCAAGCTACTTAGAGCTCAGAATGTTAAATATAACAAGGATATGCTTAGAATATTTGTTGAATACATAAATCTATAGTTTAAGAGATATGGAGTGTGAACTAGTTAAAAAGCATCACAACTGAAGGATTTTCAGACCAATACTGTAGAGGAATAATATTTTCTGTATTGTTTAGCTGAAGTTTAATTTGACTGAAATGGAATAATTTGTTAAAATAATACTTTCTTATTTATTTTTTCCCCTGAGCAAACCAAACATAAATTAAATGAATCATAAAGATCCTAAACAGATTTGGGGTTCAGAGATAAATTATCATGATGACATTGATGTTTGGAGATATATATGTATATATAATCTGTGTGTGTGTGTGTGTGTGTGTATGTGTATATTACAAGTGCTTTTTGATACATATTACACATTTTTGGAATGAAGTTTATTATGACTAGGTGAGTTTTGGAAAATGTAGTTAAAATAATTTCTTTTTGGATAAATTTGTTAATAATCACATAATCTGCTTAACTTTGGCTTTTGGAAAATGCAATCTTACATATATTGTCCTTTAACTCCTCAGAAACATCTGACATGCAGCTGTTTGCTGTGTACCCTGGAGGTGTCAGATAATCATGATAACGATGACTCATGGCTTCTCCTCCCTGCTGAGCCCTACCTTCCCCTTGAGTGATTCTCAGCTTCCCACTGGCCAGCATTTAGTTCTCCTAGTTCCATCAGCTTGTAAACTTGGCAAACCTAAAAACACTTTCCAGAGGCATGTCGAAGTGAGAGAATGCTGCAGTGAAGACTTCAGTGGGGAATTGAGTCAAATCCCCTTGCTTCACATCCTCTTAGAGGACTTTTTCTTACCCCTACACTCTAATGGGGACACAGGGAAACCAGACCTCACCATTCTGCCTTATCTACAACACCCCTGGTGAATTCCGATTAGCATTGATCCAATTCTTCAGGTTTTGTTCCAGGGTTATCTCTTGATTAGATGTTGATTGTGTGTGTTTGTGTTTTAGAAAAACAATGATAAAAATCTCTCTTATTTATCAGCCTACTCAGTCACTTATTAGATAAGATATGAAAGTTCAGCATTAAAAATCACTGTCATACAGAATTGGCACATAAGGTTGTTTAGAATAGGTATCCACTGAAAAACTTCATAAAATACCATAGATGTATTTTTATGTAATGTAAAATATAATATAAAATGTAGCTAAATATTTAAGAGTATTGTACTTTAAAAATGAGCTCTGAAAATATGTGTTCAATAACTTGAATTGGTCTTTGTAAAACTAATAATAATGAATGAGGTAGTGTCATATCTTCTAAAAGAAGTTGACTCCTCCTCACTCCTTTGTTAAATGATCAGTGTATTTTCCATGTGGGGCAATGACACTTGTCAATTAAAAATGTTGATGACTTATTCCATTTTCTCAGATGCAAAAAGAAAGAAAGTCTGAAAACTTTATCCAGTATTTGTCTTTAGTTCATAAACACTGAGATTATTGTCAAAAGAACACATAAAGATTTACATACAATTGGTGCTAAATAAATTTGTTGAATGAATGAATATGCCAATAAATTAATATGATATCATATACATTTATAATTATACCAACTGAGTATTATTTAAAAACTAACAATGATACTTCAACTGGCTAAAAAAGCTGTATTTGAGGCTCTGTTCATTTGAAATATGAAATTACAGCCTTAACTGATTTTTAAGAATCCCATAGTATTTGTAATCCAATGAAGTATTTCAAAATGGATACACTTTTCTCAGCAGAAAATTCATGTATATAAAACTTTAGGAGATGGGTTCCAAGTCAATAACTAAAATGAACATATTCTGAGCAGTCAAGGTCATAGTGTCCTGTGTTTATAGTGTTTTTTCATGATTCTAAAATGCTGGGCTAATGTGTTTATATATTACCATTGCCTATTTATAAGAGATGAGTCATCTTGAGTTGAATAACTTGTTCTGAGCAAAATAATGTGTCACCGAGCAAAGCCTAAAGTACCATCTACTTTCTGTCTGCTAGACCCCCACTGCTCTCTCTCTGAGGATTGTTGTATTAGTTTGTATTATGGTTTATTTAAAGGTCTACTTCTAAATTATATATTCATTTCCATGAGTTTGAAAAAAATTGCATTTCGTTAGGAACACATGCATAGTGAAACATTAACTAAGACATATTTTAGCAACTAAAGTTCATGATTGGTTTAATTTTAAGGAAGACCAGAGTGCAGAACTTGTTTCTGGAAGGCTTGATGCTCATATTTTTGCCTTCTTTGAAGTTTTAATATCTGTTGTGAATTTTGCAAACACACCATTGCATGTGTGTAAAGCACTGACTTTATTCATGACTTTGTTCTAAGTTTTACTTTGCTAGTTTAAGGGGAAAAAATACACTAAAATCGTGAGTGATAATCCCCAAGAATGTGAAGTTTTCCTCCATCTGATATATATGTTATTTACCGGTAGAGGTCTTCTTCCTTTGATTTGAGCAGCTACATAATCTTAGAATATTACAGGTCTGAAGAGCTTTATGGCTTATTTGATGCTCACAACAACTTGTGATATAGAGAAGATAAACATGATTCCCTCCCCCCAGGATATGGCAGGTGACAAAACTAAGCAACCTGCTAAGGAGAAATACTTCACTTCTTTTTAAAAATTGGAGCTATTTAGGAGTGTATATGAAGGGACAGGAAAAAAATGTCCAGGGAAAATGCAAAGTAGTTAATTTCTTTAGTTGTAGAATGCCCTTTTTCTTTCTGTACTAGTAACAGCTAATATTTAGTTAGTGTTCACTATCTTCTAAGTGTGAATTGACTCAACTGAATCCTTGTAAAAATTATGTGAGACAGTTGCTATTTCTTCTTCTTCTTCTTCTTCT